>JBAMJV010002943.1:0-244298 GCA_037951105.1 Echinarachnius parma | reverse complement strand
AGATAGTGTATTGCAGTGCATATGCCATGCCCGGGAAGCTACTCCGTATACAGCTCTATATGTCAGGCTGAGGAATCATGACTTTCCTATGTCAGACTAGGTGATTGATTGAGCCATTTTTAACAATTGAAATACAACAAGGAACAAAAGAATAACTAAACAACGAATATAAGTTATTTACCTATTGGTACAATAAGTTTCAATCACCAAAATGCTCAGAAAATTCTTTTAAAAATAACGACATTTGCGGTATAGCACGCACTGAAATATAGCAGTTAGGGCTCAATGTCCCTGTGCATACGTCACCAGACAGACGAATCTACGGACACCGCCAAGTCGCTTGATTCGGGGTCCAATATATTACTCATTTGTAAATTCTCTGACGAGTGAGTGCTTGGAAAGTGATATATTCATATTCTACATAGTCTTAGCTATCTGTATAGATTCAACTAATGTTGTGTTTTCCAATAAATCTACACTTTAACTAATTGTACTTTAAAAGGTGCTTAACCCTGTAAAGCCCACGCCTTGTTTGGCGTCTCCATTTTCGTTATAGTCAGGCAAATGTCTTCCATGGAAATTGGGCACACACATGTAGCAAGTCAAGCTCTGCAATATACGTAAAATCACGCTTTTTGGTGAAAATCGGACGAAAATATGGCGGCGCTAATAACAAAATGTTGTAGGAGCACCAGATCTCGTTAGACTCTATCGGGTAAAGCCTACTTTTAATGGTATTAATAATGTATTAGAATGTAAGGGACTTTAAGGTAAGTCAAGGAGTTTGTCCTATAGTCAGATAGTTTGTATTGACTTAGATTTGGGATGTTATGAGCTAGTGATTAAAGTGTTTATTACAAAGTGCTACTATGGTATTAAGAAGTTTCTATGCGTACAATCATCTAATTTCAATGTCTTATATAGGAAAGCTAATTTACTTCTAAAAGTGTTTCATATTAGTATGAAAGTTCATATGTATTGGTTATTCATAACATATCAATTTAAACATTTAAGGATCCATTACATTATATTGTATTGACCATGCGTGTGTTTTAATGCCGCGTCTCGGGACGTATTATATCTTTAATAGCGTTTGAAATCCCTCGGCAAGGAAAATGTCATGATGTTCCCTCGCCCGCCAGAATTAACATCTTATTATAGCCATGTCCGTGTTTTAGTATTACAAGTTGTAAATTCGTTGTCTTCATTAATTGTGTTAAGTTGTCTTTATAACGGAATTTAAATAGTCTCAAACAAAATACATCAATAGACACATGGATGTTCATTTAAAGGGATAGTTGGGGATCAGGGATTTCTGAGCCTTTTTGCCGGATGGAATGGTTTATGTAGGGAAATTGAACATTCTTCCAGGACATAGAGCATAACATGTTTGTAGTATTTGATGGGTTTCTAGGAATACATTAAGTTCGTAAAATGAAATGTATTCATTCCTATCCTGTAAACCTGGACCTGAGTGAGATTTTTAATTTTAAGATGTTTCTAGAATTCATTTTTAACCCTCTTTGCTAATTAAAACCACATAAATATACATCAACATTTTTTTTTTTTTTTTTTTTTTACTGTTTCCGGTGATTTTATCTTTAGAAAAAAGAAAAACAAGATAATTATTGTGGAAGTTAATTTAAGATAATAACAACGTATTACTAATAATTTTAATTTGATTATAACTGAGCAAAGAAAATGGGATTCCAACTAATAATTTTAATGATATTTGGTAAAAAACAAAAACACAACCTTAGCTTGAGAGAGAAAAAAAAAAATAAATAAATAATATAAAAACATGCTTTTGAGTTTATGGTTACCATTGTGATGGAGAGTTACCAATGCGTTCAATAATGTATCACAATGACCTCAATAAGATTTAAGAAAACAAAGCATTACAATTTGGTGAAAAATCTAACACAAATCTGGAAGTAACGAGGGGGGGGGGGCGCAGGGCTTAAAGTGATTCATTAACTTTATAAGATTCACTTTTCCAGAAGTGATAATTGATACTTCAATCATTTTCCAATATAATTTTAAAATTCCGCTGGATGAAAATTATGTGATATGTTCATAGATAAAGAACAATGTTTACCTACTAGAGAAAATGTTCGCGCGAAGTTTCATAATTAGGATACTTTAAACGATCAGTGGGTCGAAATTCTGCTCCTTTTGACTACAATCTAAAAACTTTCCAGAACGCTTTTGAATGTAACCTCAAATATCTCAATAATTGCGAAGACATTCGAACAATGTAAGCCCATTTCATTATCCTGTTTCCAATAGCCAAACAACAAGAGAAGTGCGCATTCTCCAAGTGATTTGTGGTTGAATCTTTCACAGTTTCCTAGTTATAATGTAGATAAAAAGCTGTGACATTATGCAATGTGGGGATAGGGGTGTTTGTTTACTTTTAGCTCAAATTTGTTAATTCGTTTGTAGTTCATAATTATTTGATGTACATTTTTATTTATAGGTTATTCCGTTTCTGATATGGGATATCCATTTGTATGATGTTTTTTATGTTTATTATTTTATAGAATAAAACATTAAAGGGGTAGTACAGTTTTGGTAAGGCTGGACTTTAGTAACCAAACCTGGACAGTAACATTATAAACTAATAGTTATAACTCCACCATGCTCGAAAGGTATACAAAATTATAACCACATAATTATACATCAACATTTGTATCTCTGGTAATTCTTATTTTTGTTACTGTTTCTGGTGATTTTGTCTTTAAAAACCAACACAAACAAGATAGTTATTGTAGAAGTTAATTTTAATTAATAGGCTATTCCGTTTATGATATGGGACATCAATCTTTATGCTGCCTAAGAATGCATACGAAACTGCTTGTACCAGTCGTGTAATTGCGGGACCATTAACACACACTGCAGCCGGTGGACCATTTGCACTTGGGGAACTCTCGCTGGGGAGGGTTGGCACCTTGATTGTTATGATGCGCTGGTGGTGGTGATGATGATAATGATGATGATGATGATGAAGATGATGGTGATGATAATGATCATCGTTTATGGCTATGATGGTGATAATGGTAATGATGATGGTTATGATGATATTGATGATGATAATGGTGATGTTGATGACAATGATAATGATGATTATGATGATGATAATGATGATGATGATGATAATCATGATGATAATGATAATGATGATGGTTGTGATGATATTGATGATGACGATAATGTCGGTGGTGATAATGATGATAATAATGGTAACAATGGTGATATGATGACGATGATAATGATCGTCGTTTAGGGCCATAAGGATTATGATGCTGATGATGATGATGACGATGATGATGGTGGTGGTGATGATAATGATCAACGTTTATGGCGATTATGGTGATGATCATGAAGATAATGACGCTTATGGTGGTGATGATGGTAATCGTTTATGGCCATGATAAAGAGGATGATGGTAATGATGTGTATTGATAATCAGTGGCTATCTACGGGGGGGGGGGGGGGGGGGGGGCAGGGGTCACGTGTCCTCAATAATTTGCAGAACAAAAATATAGAAAACCTTAGGTATATTAGTGAAGAAAAAAATACATAAGGGGTTCCCCCCACCCCTCCGATCAGCCCCACCACGCTACGCCACTGATGATAATCATCAAACCCCCGCTACCTTAAAGGTAAAGGACAGTTTTAGAAACGCCCCCTCTAAAAAAAATTAAATGGAAGCTCTTATTACCAATAATGTGAAAGAATATTATACAAATATACCAAGCTGTTAGAAAGTATAGTGGAATTATATATCTGAGGAGGGACTGGCATAGAACTATTTTTTCCGAGGGGCGAAGCCCCGAGGACAAAAATAGTAACTATGCCAGTCCCTCCGAAGATATATAATTCCACTATACTTTTGAACTAAAAGCTTGGTATATTTATTTTATATCCCTTCTGTTTGCTATATATCCTTCGCATGATTATAATCATCGCACAAATAAATGATTTCAATTAAACTTAAAGGGATAGTTGAGTTTTGGTAGAGAGGGCGCTAGACTACTTATTTTGTTTGTGAGGTAATGAAAAACTGAGTGTAAAATTTGAAAGAGCATAATATTTAAATAATAAAATCATCTTTGTTTGATCAAAATCGGTTCAGAGACAGCTGAAATATCCATAAATATAACAATTTGTAATAAACCTGGGGCCCCAGGTTTATTAGAGAGTTTTGAACCAGCCGTTAAAAATTCAAACAAATGCTTCCTCTTTTCAAAAAGTTACAAAATAGGTATTTAAATAGTTTTTGATTATTTCTCTATCTAATCACTATTTCAACAAAGCATCACATGCACAATATTTTATTCAAAATGGTTGAAACCGATGAGTGTTTAGAAAGCGCCCTCTTACGTTTTAACGGCTCTTTTTGAATGATAACATGATATTTACTACGTCATTTGTAATTTTGTGTTCCTTTCTAGTTATAACTATTAGTTTGTAATGTAATGATGCAGGTTTTGGTTACTAAAATTCAGTTTCACCAAAACTGTACTCTCCTTACCAGAACTCAACTATCCCTTTAAGTATTATAAAGGAAAAGCAAACCATTGATCATAGAACCATCACTGCACTATGTTCTGTTTGTGACACTGGCCCCCTTAGCGCAATAGTCCTGGCACAGAGCGCGTATTGCCAAAGACGCTTAATGGAAAGACCGACCACTGTACAATTATCCCGTACAAAGTGAATGGGCAGAGCGCGATGTACAAAATTATCACGCACTTTGATACGCAGGCTTTTCATTATGTCGTCACAATAACAATGTTTACTTCGCCTGACTAAAAATAACTTCAAAAACACGCGATAAAGTTTGATGACCCCAAATTTGCATATCGCGCGTGAAATTTGTTATGCGCACTTGGATGCGCGTACAATAATAAAGAATTAAATAAAGACAGTGCGCGGACTGAGCGCGCATTAACATTAAAATACGCGAGTAGCCATTGCCATTTTTTCTCTACACGGTAAGATCTTTAAATTTCAAAAAACATATTTCTCACAGCTATAATTCTAAACGCAAAAACGCGATCGACAATAATTTTTAAATATTTTTAACTAAACAAAGACAAAATTAAATAAGCAAAAAAATGCGTCCCCTAGGTGTACCCAACTTGGAGATGACAATGACAATGACAATGACAATGAATTTTATTCTCAATAACGGCCCCTCCCGGGGGCATGGGAGAAATACAACAAGTGTATATATACATATATAAACATGATAAAAAACAAACAAAATCTTTGGCAACAACTTTTAACTAGCACACACTAAGAAAACTTAGCCATAATAATACTGCAAAACCTTGATAATTTTTTTAACTGTTTAATATTTCTAACATTAAATAACTGGTACATCTTATATACATTTGGCCTCTTAAAATAATGACCTTTAACTAGCTGCTTCCGATCATTCTGAAATGCAGGGCACACTAAGACATAATGAAATTCATCCCCCTGATCTTGTAAGGAACACAAGCTGCAAATCTGCAACTCTTGCTCAGGCAAGTAGCGACCATTTGCTATTGGGAGTTTATGGTTTCCACACCGAAATCTAGACAAAGTTATCCTATCTTTAACATCCAACTGCACTAAATATTTTTCAAAACCAACCACACTTTTAAAGATCCTATAATTTATACACAAACGATTCCTATTAACCTCATCATTCCAATTTTGTTTATACATATCAGCTAACCTCAAATTCAAAGACAATTTCACCCAATCAATATTCAATGGAACATCAACAGTCCAGATGTTTGACATTCCACACCTATCCAAAATATGTTTTATATGTTTAATCCACCTCGACTCAAAATCACCCTTATCATACAACTTACGCAGCAACTTACAAACAATGTAAGATAACTTTGACTTTTTCCCCTGAACAATTCTAGCCCAGTAGCTAACCATACGCGACTCTACAGTACTTCTCAAATCAGACCTACCAAGTTCTCCATAAACCATACAATTAGCAGTACCACGATTAACTCTAAGCAAACTTTTAAGAAATTTCTTATGAAACATTTCAATACAATCAAGTTTCTGAAACCCCCAAACCTCGCAACCATATAATAAAATTGGTACTACAAGCTGATCAAATAACTCACATTGAATATCCAAAGGCAAACACAATTTCCTTGCCTTACCAATTAAACAATATAATGCTCTCCTTGCCTGATTCACCTGTTTAACTATAGCTTTATTAAATAAACCATTAAAACTAAAGGTTGTCCCAAGATAAACATAATCAGGAACTACTTCCACTTCGCTCTCACCAAACATAAAGGCAGGAAATTTACGAACTTTTCCGCGAGAAAAAATCATAATTTTTGTCTTAGTAACATTGACAGTTAATTTCCAAAGTTCACAATACTGATGAACTGCACATAACGCAGCTTGTAACTCTACAGCTGACTCAGCCATCACAATAGTATCATCGGCATAAAGTAAAGCATACAACCTTAAAAATACCTCTACATCGTCATCACTAAGGTTTTCCCTTATCTCAGTAGAACACATATTCAGACCCTTATAATGCCTACTTATAAAATATTCAAAATCATTAAGATATATCGCAAACAAAAGAGGAGACAAATTTTCTCCTTGTCGGACACCTATATTACACAGAAAGAAATCTGACAGGTTATGTCCTACCTTAACACATGACTTAGCACTTTCATACATATTATACACTACACGTATAACATTACCATTAATACCACTAGCAATTAACTTTGACCATAAACTGGCCCTATCAACCAAATCAAAAGCCTTTTTATAATCTATGAAGGCACAATAAATCCTCTTACCACGATGCAAGTATAAATCAATCAAACCGTGCAATGTAAAAATATGATCTAAAGTACTATAGCCACTCCTGAATCCAGCCTGTTCATCTCCCATTAAACCAACACAATCCAAATATTCAGTAAGTCTTGCATTAATACAGGCAGTAAATAATTTACCTACACAACTAAGTAAAGTTATTCCTCTATAATTATCAGGGTCATCTGGAGAGCCTTTCTTTTTATACAAAGGTTTAATCATACCCAGGCACCAAATAGTGGGTACCACACCAGAGTACAAAATAGTATTAAACAAACAAACAAGCAATAACACAAAGCTGGTCGGTGAATTCTTTAAATACTCATTTAACACATTATCAATTCCACTAGCCTTATTATTACGCAATAGTTTAATCACTTTCTGAATCTCCTCTAAAGAAAAATCTCTATTTATATCCTCAGTAATAGAATGACGTATTACAGTAGGATCAAATTCTACTCTAGTCTCACTGCCCAACTCCTCTGGCCTCATACTTAACATCTCAAAATGCCTCTGAAACTCCTCAAGAGAAACATTACCAGTTTTACTTTCAGAGCTAACTGCATTATTCAAAATGTCCCAATACTCCTTTGGCTTATTACACTTCAAATTTCTTAAAGACTTATGCAAATCATTATAATAATCCCTAGAAACCTTCCGTATAAACTTCTTATAAGCCTTGGCCCTATCCATCAATTCAGCTTGAGCCTCATCCGTTCTTAATCCTTTTAACCTACGTTTAGCGTTCAAATATTCTCTTCTTCGAACCTCGCATAATTTACTAAACCATGGCTTTTTCTGAGAATGTCCGACAGGTCTAGACAATCTCTTCACCTTTTTACACATACCAAGCGTTTTAGCTGGGTCAATTAATATCTTATTCAATTTCACAATAAAGCTATCTAATTCATTCTGAGTAACATTTCCAGCAACCATATTCTGGATATCCACACTCAAACAGTTAATACTATTTTCACAAAAAGCATTTTGGTACTCCAATTTTAAGTCACTATTCCAACGAGTTTTAAGAGGGCCATACCTGTAATCACTTTGTGAATTACTCATCATAAAGTGCTCCGACTGTACATTAGGCCTACACCGACCTTTATCATTAACTTCACTAGCAATAGACAATTTAACAGATACCGCACAGTGGGCATCAGACAAACACTTGTCCAAAACATCAACCTGAAATGCAATAATTTTCGGCATTAAAGCAGAGGATACCAATACATAATCAATGACACTTTTCCCATTAGCAGTTTGACAAGTATAATCACCAACCCCGCGATCATCTCCAAATCTACCATTAACAATTTTAATATCAAGACTCTTACATAATTCAATCAAATTACGACCATTATTATTCACATGCCCATCCATACTACTCCGGTCAGTCATAATACCAAGATCATCAAGAACAAATTTTGAACTGAACAAATCATCCTGAGCCAATTCAACCCCACATTCAATAGCAACTGCTTCATCCAAAACAATAAAATCACTCAAATTACCTGTTCTCGAATTAAAATCACCCAGCAGAATCACAGGGAGATCAAGGGAGGCCTGAAAGTTTAACAAATCATCAGCAATATTATCAAAAATATCACTATGATAATACACTGAACCTTCACAAGGAAGATAAACTGCACCTAAAATAAATGGGTCACCATAGGCTTCACCACTACACTTGAACCAATAAACAAATTCTGAACAAGTATCATGTATAACTTCAAAATAACTAGCAATTGCAGTCTTAATTAACACACATAATCCATGAGCTGCCCCAAACCTATGCTTCACATTCTTACTTGGCATTACAAATGGTTTAAATCCTACAACAAAATTATCATCGACAGAGTTACATTTAGTTTCAGACAAACAAACAACATCATAACTTTTAACATATTCTTCCATAATTCCAAGGCTCAGCTTACTTTGTAAGCCACACACATTCAAACACATCGCATTTACAATTTGAGAGACATAAGGTACATTAGGTACAAGTTCATGGTCCGATGGTCTATTAGTATTACTGGTTCGGTTAGGATTGTGTTGACGTGAATTTCGTGAATGTTCTCCTCCTCTCTTACCTCGATGAGGAGCTGGTCTGCTGTTGATGCCCAGGTGCTTAATGATGTCCCACGTAGCAGGAGGTAATTTGGTGCGTGTACATGATGCCCTTATATCATGTAAAGATGCGGTGGAATATCTACGGGTTTGAGATATTTGTCCATTTTCACCGATGTTGTCGCTGGGTCGAGGTCCAGGGTTGCTCTCAACGTCTCCACATCGTAGAAGTTCAGCATGGTCGCACGTAGACAGCCGAAGCATCCAGAACCGGTTCCAAGCAGATCTTGTGCATTGACGTCCTCGGTGAGGAGCTGGTCTGCTGTTGATGCCCAGGGCCAGGTGGTTAATGATGTCCCACGTAGCAGGAGTTAGTTTGGTGCGTGTACATGATGTCCTTACATCATGTAAAGATGCGGTGGAATATCTACGGGTTTGAGATATTTGTCCATTTTCACCGATGTTGTCGTTGGGTCGAGGTCCAGGGTTGCTCTCAACGTCTCCACATCGTAGAAGTTCACTACGAAAAGTTGATATTGAGTTGTTATAATATTGAATCCGTCTTCCGACGAATTTATGGTGGAAGAATTTGGTTCCAATCACGTCATGAACAATTCTCAAAAACACAGTGTTACGAATCTGGTTGTTGTGCGGATGGTACACAACATTGCACAGAAGCAAACTCAAACATATCAACATCATTAAGTCCTTGAACTTCATCGCGTCGTTGGTGTTTCCAAGAACCAAAAACAAACTTACTAAAAGTAAAACTTGGCGTGACCTAACTGTAGTCAACGCCGCTACGCACGGCGCCTGGTCCTGGTTAGGTTAGGCGTGAGTTTGTAATTGTCAGTCATCAATTCGAATCGCACGCCGACGTGCGACGCGCACCCAGTACGCGTAACGTCGCGTCAATACAATTGTCGGCGCGCGTATCATGAATCTACGTTATTCCGGTCTCCTCGTTCGTGCAGTTTGACCACGCTTGAAGGCCCATTATAATCCGTACGCGCATTAGGCAAGCAAAATGACAGTTCTCCATGTGTTATAGGGTCAAGTGAATGTAGAAGACATAAAATCTAAAAGTTATTGGTTCACACCAAACAGCCCGTGACATCACGTAAAATTTGTCCTGATGATTCAGAAAAGTTCAATCAAAACATTGATCAAACTGAAAAAGTCTAAAAGTGCAAACATCTTATGTAAAACACACGAATTCGAGAACACAAACATTTCGTGTCAGCCGTTCCGGCGCGCACAACACTGCTGATGTTCAATCGTCATTCTAGCCTGATTTGCCGAGTTTTTGTAAGTACGTTTTGATCCTTATTTTTGTTTAAATTAATACTAACAAAGGGAGCATTTGTTCAAAAAAAGCTCATCGACAATAATTTTTAAATGTTTTTTCATTAATTAAAATGAACAAGATTCAGTACTGTACCCAAACCCCTGGGTGTACCCAACTTTCTCCTTATCTCGATTTGAATCTTCATTCTGTTTGAAGGGACATCGCTGCGCGACCGCCAGTGAGCTGTCTTGTAATTCTACAGTCTTTGGTATTGCGCTATGTTTCCATTCATGGTTACGCGCATTAACAACTAATGCGCACACAAATGCAAAACACGCGCATCAAAGTGAATAATTAACCCGCTTTACATACACGTACGTCACACACGTGTGTAATTGAATATGGGAAAACAGCTATTCGTACGTACATTGCATACAGCATACATTATGAAGGTGTATCCTAACTTCGCGCACGAAAATTTAGGATTTTTTCAAAGTGGCTTAGGATCAAGAAAATTACAGTAATCTCAATGAAACAATAATAAATTACCCCTCAAATTCTGAGGATTCGATTTATCTTGAACAATTTCATTTAAACTCACAATCCGTGGTGTTAATGACCCGATTCCGTGACTATGTCATATCAGCAAGAGCTTCTTCACCGAGTACGGTAGTCTCCATAATTCGCGCATAATACATAGGGCACCCTGCCATTGACTTAACACGTATCCCGTGTAGCAAACCGTAACACGCATTTCAATGGCAGTGTGATGATGCAAACATTTTGCGCGCATTAGCGTCTTAGCACGCGTAGCGTTGTCAAGCTATCTACGGAGATTGCGCGATCCGAAAGTAAATTTGAAGGGTAGGTCGAATAAAGGAGAATTTTGCGCAGCCTTTCGATGACAACAAATATGTTCTACTGGAACGATTTCCGTCTAATTTGCTTGATACTTCCTCCTCCATAACTTTGTTGGAACACCAAAGTTGTGATTTACAAAAAAAACCCACAAAAAGTAAGTATTTCTTCAGAAATATTGCTCATCATTTGCTAATTTTTTGGTTGATGAGTAATTGATGTGTGCTCTTTCAGTTGACATTGAAAATTTCCGTCGCCGTGTCCGTGTTCTAATTTTTGCGTATCTCGCCTATGATCCGCGAAGTTGGGATACGCGCGAAGTTAAGAGACCTGTCCATACATGAAATGAAATTAAATGAAATGAATTACTGTCACGACCATGGAAGGACAACGATGCAAAATGTGCACCATTTTCGAAATTGTTTACTTCGAAAACCGCCATGTTATACATGAAATGCATCTCTAGAATATTTTGTGGAACTTGTTGATATTCACGGGTGAAAATATTCTGTATTTCGTTTTAAATTACTCTTTGAGAAATCTCGTCGAGCATCTTTCGCAAGCTAAAACAAGACCTCCCATCGCAGAGAAGCTGTTATTTACACGCATTTCTACGGGCAATATGATATGCTTGCTATTTCTGCTATCAGCAAAGATAGTGAAAAATATTCCCCGATTTCAGATTTATAGTGGAAATAATCTTTATTGTGAGAGCCCCAATTGACCAATCACGTTTCTAGAATACTCATGAATATTCATAGAAGGGATATAAAATTATACTAATATAGGATCATCAAAATCTGGCCAAGAAACCCCCTACTAATTGATATATTTGCAAAATTATATATCTATTCCAATGAGATAGATATTGCCAACGAGGAATCGCCCATACGCTACGGCTATTACGACCTCGCGGTTTTCTTCCGATATTTCTGTATTTAACGATGCTTAGGTTCGGATTTTACCACGCAAGCCCTATTTCAATACATATTCAACAATAATGATCAATACAGATGTATTCGGCTACTTTCCCGAAACTGGACTTGGGCTTTAAACCATCCCCACACATCTATTACGCCCTCCCACATCTGCCCTCCCCATGGTACACTTTTAAACATATTGGGCAAACATTTACCCTTTAAAGTTGCGCGGACAAGACATATAGAGGGCCGGGGAAAAAATTACTCAGCCGCCCGCATTGGGCCGCGCCATGACAGTCAACTAGGCTAGAACGAACGCGCTGCTAAAAGGGGATACCATTAGTTTGTACAGACTTGTGGGTAGCGCGCGCGTAATATGACTAGCGTCCTCTATTTGCCTTGTCCGCGACACATTATTTTACCCAACATGAGGGTAGTTATGTATCCGACCCACTTTTGGGTAAACATTGCCCCTTTTGTAATTTACCCATTTTAGGGCAAACTTAATTTACCCAACTATTACCATACTATGCAAATATGTTTGTTTGTTTCGTATGACATATATGCACATTTATAAATTCAAGTCTAGGTTTCTCAGCCAGGTCAGAGCAGCATCTGTTGTCTGATGAATCCCCTCAAAACTATCAGGGAAACATCGGAGAGGGCAGTTGTTTACCACATGCTTCGCTGTCTGGTCTTGGTTCCCGCAGTCACATGCAGGGTTGTCTTTCATTTTCCATCGATGGAGATGATGGGCTGACCTTGCATGGAGTGTTCTTATCTTGTTCAGGTTCACCCATTGCTTTCTGGGGAGGTTGAACCCTGCTGGCTCTAACGTAGGGTCCTGTACAAGGTCATGGTTAGGGAAGTCGGACTCTGCCCAGGTTTTTGCGCCATTCTCCTTTCAGGTCAAACTCTTCTAGAGACTTTGCAGAAGTCCAAAAGGGTGTCCGTGATTTGAGGCGCATTTTGGGTAGGTTTCCTAGGTCTTCGTGGATAGGTAGGTCTGGGTTGGTGGAGGTGCGGTGTAGTTACTTGCGCATTATCTCCTGTCTGCGTACACCAGGGGGAGCGATGTGGGAGAGAGCAGGTAGCCATTGAAGAGGTGTTGACTTAAGGGTGCCAGTAATTATTATCATAGCCGAGTTCAAGATTACATCTACCTTCTTGGTATGGCAGCTCTCTGTCCACACTGGTGAGCAGTACTCTGCAACAGAGTAGACTAGAGCTATGCAGGCTGTTCGGAGGGTTTGTGGGCCTGAACCCCAACTATTTCCTGCAAGCTTCCGGATAAAGTTGACTCTGGTCTTCAGTTTTCCAGAAACCCTTTTGAGATGTTCACGATAGGTGAGGCTGCGGTCCAGGGAAACTCCAAGGTATTTGGGGAACTCTTCATGCTTGACTATTTTGCCACAGAAGGTGACATTCAGTTCTGTTTTCGCTTGTCGGTTACTGAGGTGGAAGGCAGTGGTGGTATAGTCTTATTGGGATTGGGACGAAGGCGCCAGTAGGTGAAGTAGTCCTCCATCTTCTTCATGTCCTCGGTGAGGGTTCTGCTAAGTACGTTGAAATAAAGTAACAATTCAAGTTTTATGTAAAATTACAAATATCTTTACAAAAAACGTGTCTACTGACTGTGTCTTCTTGTTTTATTCAAACACCCCGCTTTTTAGGATATCATACATGGCATGTTATAACAGGTTGTGCACCAGAAATGTCTTCTAGGACCTTCTACGATCACAACCTAGGTGGACAACCTCGCAATCTAGCTACTGGAAGCCTTCAAAACGCGTATACACGAGTTAACCCAGAATGTACGTTAATAGCGCCTTAAATCCTTAGGGTTCATGAAGGTTTGTCTCTGATATAATTCACAATTACACTAACAAGCATGATGATGATTCATCAAATTGCTTCAGATCCGCGTTTTGTAGTGTCGTGTGCATCTTTTGATACCATATTTGACTGCATAATATCTTTGCTTAAAGGGATAGTTGAGTTTTGGTAAAGAGAGTACAGTTTTTGTCCAACTGAATTTAAGTTACCAAAACCTGCACCATTACATTACAAACCAACAGTTATTCCTCCACAATGCTAGAAAGGAATACAACAATACAACCGACTAAGTAAAAAGCCTGTTATCATTCCAAAAGAGCTGTAAACTCAGGAGGGCACTCTCTCAAACCTCATTGGTTTCATCCATTTTTAATGAAATATTGTGCATGTGATGTTTTTTTTTATTGAAATAGTGATTTGATAGAGACATAATCAACAAATACGTAAAAACCTCTTTTCTACATTTTTAAAAAGAGGAAGCATTTAAAAAAACATTGTAACGGCTAGTTCAAAAAATCTCTTATAATTGCTGGGCCCCACTACATTATTACGAATGGTTATGTTTATGGATATTTCAGCCATTTCTGAATCTAATTTTATCAAATAAAGTTGATTCTGTCATTAAAAAATTATGCCCTTTCAAATTTTGTTTTCATTATCTTTTATTATTTTTTATTTTGTAGCGCCTTCTATACCAAAACTCGACTATCCCTTTAATGTGTCACGTCTCATTTTCAGTCACGTGTCATACAACCAACAAATAATTGTACGTTCATTTATGTACAAAAACGCATTTAAAATTTCAGACTTGTAAAAACACAATTTGTATTTGGACTTCTTTAAATGGCATTCAATGTTATTTGTTTGAAAGTTTTTCAAATGATATAAACTAAATAATTTCAAAACATTAAACACATTAAAAACAGTAACATGAGAATATTAATTCCTAATATTGAATTTTAGGTATCTGATTTTCTAAATCATTACAGAGGTAAACCATCTTTGATTTCATATCTTGATAATGAAATGTAAAAAATGTACAATAGGGAAAATAGATATAGATTATGGAGTACACATATAAATAAAATACAAATATTAATGGGCCTTTATAGTAACGTTGTCCAAATCCTCGAATCTCACTTGGTTCTCTCATACCTTATCATATTCATTTATCAATAAAACAACATGTTTTGGTTGTTCAAATTCCCATTTCGTTCAAAAGATATTTACGATTTAAGTGTGTCTGTGTGAAATTGTATACAGAGTAATTTATGCTGTGTACACAGTAAGTGCAATCAGTTAGTGAATATCAATTTGCTTGTATGTTCATATCCCAGCAAAAACATATAAAGTTAGCATGACATTATCACACATCACTTTGTGGACATATCATATCACACTAATACACATTTTATTAATCAGTTATTATATGTTGCACCTGTTAGCAAAAGTAACTCGAACCCTAGAATATTATTACAATGTAAACAATTGAAAAAAATAATTTTCTTATTCATACAAATGTAATGATGCTACTGACAAAAATGCACTGATACCTTTAGTATGTGTGCTATGTATTTTGCCAATATTAATACTGAATTTATACAGAAGTCAGCAATGAGTGCAAATTGTTATATGTAGGTGTAGGGACAGATACGGGAAAATAAATGAAGTGGCAAAGGGAGTAGCATTACCTCAACTCTCAGTTGAATTATTCTTAATTTGTTTAATAATAATGATAATAATAATAATAATAACGCGCCATTATATTAGGACGATTATTTGTATTCATGTACACGATAATACAATCAAACAAAGTAATGGGCATGGAAATAAACATTCATGATAACAATATGATACTCGTACTAGAGAAAAACATAGTGACCTGCTCTACATCTTTATACATTAAACTTCTTTTAAACAATGTTACGATATTTGTCATGATCTTAGGCGATTTTTGAGCCATATACCCTTTTAGATTGTATTGGTACATCATTGTTTCAACAAGTCAACACAATAATGATTTGTATTTGACTCATATAAATGTTGTGTTCATTGGACTAGAAGTACACATGTTTATCATGAATGAGCACTTTTCATTAAAGGGATCTATTAACTTTGTTGACATGTACAAAAAGTGATGAATGGTTGATGAAATGTATATTTTTTATTATGTCATATGTCCACAGGGTATTGTGTGAAATTTCAAGTCAAATGGACATTGTATGGCCAAGAAGTGAGCGAAATGCAAAGTGATTTTCACTAACTCACCGCACTCGCTTTGTACTCGGTTTCAAAACTTCACCGGAGTTTTTCTTATCTGAATACTTCGATCGTACATATCTTTGTAACTAAAGGGAAATTTGAAAAACCGAAACATGTCCCATGATTATATTGTTAAAACGAATACAACTGGGTATGAGAGAACCGCTAGAATTGAAATTTTATTGTGAGGATTTGGATGATGTTACCAAGTCCCTTTTGTTTACTGTTTAAATCCGAGATGTTTACAAATTACAGGTTTATCATAATACTCACATAACCCAATTAGAGGGATCTAGTTGCATTGTCAAATCCACACAACTTTATTAAAGTTGCGCGGACAAGACATATAGAGGGCCGGGGGAAAAATTACTCAGCCGCCCGCATTGGTCCGCGCCATGACAGTCAATTAGGCTAGAACGAACGTGCTGCTAAAATGGGATACCATTAGTTTATACAGAAGGCGTGTCTCGTGCGTAGCGCACGCGTAATATGACTAGCGTCATTTATTTGCCTTGTCCGCGCCACTTTAAAATGTAATTGTTTCTCATATACCTCGTTGTATTCGTATAATCAAAAGAGGCACGGAAAAGGATATTGTTCGAATTTCAATTTCGTTAGAAAGATCCTTTATGTTTTACCCTGACTATCAACCTGTAATTCAAAATGTCACTCGCTCATTACGCAATCATACAGCATCTATCGAATTGTTCACACAAAACAAAGATGACATATATCAGCTCACATAACTACACAGAACATTATCAAACATTCATCATGTTCTGCACATGCCAAGACATTTAATAGATCCCTTTAATGCAAATATACCAGGGAAGCTGCACATAAAAATAACTTGCTCTGCAGTCCCCATTGAAACTCAAGTTTATGTACACTCCTTTTTCTGAGGCAAATATAACTTGGGATTCCCACATTTATCACGTGACAATTGGCGCATTTATTTTGTATTTGTCCGCAATTGGTTTTGTTTGTCTTTTTCTCCATCTCACCTTTATCTCGTGTGATAAATTATGTACGCGAGCCGTGCGCAGCTGCGAGTGTATTGCATATTTACTCGCACCTTACAAGGTCACACATGTCAGCCGAAAATGAAAAGACACGTATCAAATGTATGCTAGTAATCTGTTTACTATGCTGACATGTGCAACAAGTGATGAATGGTTGATTCCGGGGGGGAGGGGGGGGGGGGGGGGGGGGGGGGGGGGTAACCCGCATACTTTTGTGCTACCCACCCGTGTCCGTCAACCTCCGAAAAGGACCCTTATGCCAAAAAAATGGCGTATCGCACTATTTTTTAAACGGACCCTAATCGCAAAAAATGGCGTAACGCACTATTTTTTAAACGGACCCTAATCGCAAAAAATGGCGTATCGCACTATTTCTGAATGGACCCTAATTGCCAAAAAATGGCGTTTCGCACTATTTCTGAAACGGACCCCAATGGCAAAAAATGGCGTATCGCACTATTTCCGAATGGAAATGCCCACCGTATCCGATTTCGGATACACCATATCAGAATTCTGATATGCCGTGTCAGAATTCGGATATGCTGTGTCAGAATTCGGATATGCCGTGTCAGAATTCGGATACGCTGTGTCAGAATTCGGATACGCCGTGTCAGAATTCGGATACGACGTGTCAGAATTCGGATACGCCGTGTCAGAATTCGGATACGGTAACTCGCGTGGTGCGGGAAGTTTGCAGGAAATACATGTCAGTCATCCAGATAGTAGCAACACTTCCGAGACGGATCACGGCTGCATGAGCACTCCTCAGTTTTTTTATTGCTAAAATTGCAGATTTCTCCTTTTTTCGACATTTGGAGAATAATTTTGACCATTTTGGCAGGTTCAAATAATACTTGTATAATTTCTTGGGCCAGCTATGATTGATTTTGCTGAATTTAAGAACATAATTTTTCTTGACATGTTGACAAATTTTGTTTGTACTGTCCAATAATATTCCACTACAGGGCAGCATATAGAGCCTCTTCTCCTTTGTGTGGCTGGTACTAGTACTTGGGAAATATTGTAAAACGTGATAACACAGAATGCCACACTGAAGTGAACGCTGCACAGACAATTTACCTCGGCTCAGACAGCATAAAAAATTTCATAACAAACATCTTTGCGACAAAATTGCTAGCGTCCATTCAAGGCTGCATGACTGAGAATTTTACTCGAGCTAGTTTGGCTATCTCCGATAAAAGAAGACATAAACATAATTTTCCTATTGGGTACCCTTTGAGGCTTGATAAACGACTCGATAACTGACGGGCGAGCGGGCTCGGAACCATAGAAGTATGACTCCAACACTGGCGTTGTAGAACTAGAAGTAAACTGGTAAACTGTATCGCGCGCAGTGACCGTACACTGTACATTTTGTACATAAAACAATGGCGGCCTGACGGTCTTGTTAACGAGCAGTATTGAACGGAGGAAGTTCGTCACAAAACTGCATTGTGGGGAAATAATATGACGAAACAATAGGAATGTGCGTAAGTCGCGCACTTTACCAAGCGCACTCACACTGTACATTTGCTATGGCAAAGATGTCATAAGCGCGTACATTTGTGATTTTGCGCGCGATAAATTTGTAAACAATTTTTGCCCTTGGCTGAGACAGTGATCCGTGTATTAAGGGCGACTCTACTGCAAAAATTGAGCATTCGTAAACAGTATTTAACACAAAATGTAACTAAAAAAGTGGTCTTATTGATGGAGTAGAAAAGGGCAACACAAATTAATTACGCTAGATAAAGAGGTGGTGAATATTTCACCGCTCAATGGGATGTATTTTATTATTAAATTCCAGATCAATTTCAAAATACACAGCCTGTCATACTTTTGATGACGTTTTGTGACGTAGCTAAACTTCTTCTAATCGCATACATGCCTTAACCATCATGGCGGCTGAGTTTACCCCCCCCCCCCCCCCCCCCCCTGCTCGGAACTTGCTAACGTAGCTAGCGGCGGACGTACATAATAATGCGCGCACTCTATAGTATCTGCACAAATCATCACTAGCCGCATTCAGACGATAAAAGCAAATCTCGTGGTTATCTTGTGGTTATCTTGTGGTTTGCAATTCTTAAGAATATCTTGTGGTTTGCGCTCGTTTGAACACGCAAGACTCGTGGTTATCTTGTGGTTTCCAAACCACGAGATTGCGCACACTGCAAAAAATGCGCAATCTCGTGGTTATCTTGTGGTTATCTTGTGGTTTGCAAACCACAAGATAACCACAAGATACTTGTAAGATTTTGCGCAGAATGAGCGCGCGATAAGCGCGCGACTGCGCGCAGTCTACTTTTTTTACCGTCTGAACACAATCAGCTTCGAGACTCGTGGTTCGGGTTGACCTCATGACCGAGATATGCTTCCGGTGTGAAAACAAGTCAAGTGAGAGCGCGTGACCTCAAATGAGAAAGGCGCGCATGCTACTTCCGGTTTTAATTCTTAAGAATTGCAACTCTCGAGAATTGGCATCGTTTGAACACACATTTTGAAGTTCTTAAGAATTGCAATTCTTAAGAATTGCAATTCTTAAGAACTTGGCTTTCATCGTCTGAATACGGCTAATGTAATATACACACGTACGCACGCGCTCGCGATAATGTGTTTCCAATTTCCATCATAACCGAAATGCGATTGCACACCCTTTTAAAAGAATAACGTCGAAAACATGTGCACCTAAAAAGGTACCCCTTTTTGAGAAAAAACGTCGCAATCTGCGAACCTGAAAAGGTACCCTTTTTTAGGTTTTTGCGCGATCAGTGCTTGAAAAACACCCCTTTTTAAGGAAAACGTCGACGCCGCCGTGTACCTGAAAATGATACCCTTTCGCCGTTTATTTTTGACGCGGGTGCGTAGCCAGTCATGTTGAGAGTGACCCCCGGGGGTTGATTAAGGGGGGCATTATGGCCCCGCTTAATATCTCGGCCGCGGAGCGGCCGATGGCCGTGAAAATGTACACGCATGATAAGTGAGGTGTATAGAATCAAAGACTGTATAATTACAAGACAGCTCACTGGCGGTCGCGCAGCGATGCCCCTTCAAACAGAATGAAGATTCAAATCTAGCTTAAGCCAGACCTTAGTGTCCATAGGGAATTTATTATATCACTGCATATGTGCCATTTTTATTAATAAAAAAACATTTAAAAATTATAGTCGATAGCTTTTTTGGAACAGATGTCCCCTTCTTTCGTAAGAATTTTAAAGAAAATAAGGATCAAACTGGAATTTTAAAGAAAATAAGGATCAAACTGTACTTACAAATACTCGGCAAATCAGGCTAGCATGAAGATTGAGCAACAGCTTTAGGGTAAACCTTAGTAACCTTTAGGGCTATGTCTTTATGTAGAATTAATATTATCCTCATGATAAGAAAAATATTTAAAAATTATAGTCGATAGCGTTTTTAGAATTGAAATCAAAGCTGTAAGAAACATATTTTTTTAATTTAAAGATTTTTACCGTGTAGAGAAAAATGGCAATGGCTACTCGCGTGTTATAATGTTAATGCGCGCTCAGTCCGCGCACTGTCTTTATTTAATTCTTTATAATTGTACGCGTACCCAAGTGCGCAAAGCAAATTTCACGCGCGATATGCAAATTTGGGGTCGTCAAACTTTATCACGTCTTCTTGAAGTTATTTTAGTCAGGCGAAGTACACATTGTTATTGTGACGTCATAATGAATAGCCTGCGTATCAAAGTGCGTGTTAATTTTGTACATCGCGCTCTGCCCATTCACTTTGTACAGGATAATTGTACAGTGGTCAGTCTTTCCATTACGCGTCTTTGATAGAATACAATGGTAATTTTAGATTTTTTTGAAAAATTCATTAATTTGCATATTTACGAAATTTAGCGATTTTCGGGCTGACATGCATAAACAAAAGGTCACATGACTTTGTAATGGTAGGTCCAATTTTCGAAATTGTTGTTCTAAAATGTGCGCAAGACCCGAAAGAAAAAAATCACCAAGCAGCGGCGCGTCATCTTACAGCGTTATGGAGCAATACAAAACATTGCGGAGGGGTGAGGGGGGGGGGGGCATTATGCCCCCCCCCCCCCGGCCTTATTAGGGTTAACTTGAAATTTTCACACAACACCTTGTGGACATATCAGATAACAATAATATATACTGTAGCACCCACTGATCGCTTTGTGCAAAGTTACAAGATCCCTTTAATCATTATTATCCTCTTTCGTTACCGAAAAATCAATATTTTTAATTTTGTGGCTCATATAATTGTTAGAGAGCAGACCAATCTTCAGTGCAAAGCAAGTTCAAGTAGGCCTTCTCATTGCTAACAATTGTATTACTCATTGTTTCTTCGTTAATTAATAAATAACAAAAGAAAATGTCCTTCCGTTACCATACACATGGTAACAGATGGACAAGGTACCTCATATTACATATTATGACAAAATTTATGTTAAAAAATTGGTCTCTCATATATGAAAACCCAAAATAATGAGACAATACCTGCAATGGCCAGCTATCAGTGGCGTAGCGTGGTCAGACTAGTAATTTTCTGTGCTTCAACCAATCAGATTTGTGCATTTAGAACATTTGATCTTGCTCACAATTGATTTTATCTCTTTCTGCAACAGGGCCCCTGTACCATGATGCCATTTGTCTGGATTTCTATTGTATGGGGATTAGTAGGTCTATTTAAATGTAGTGAGCCAGGGTGTGAATAGGCTCTGATCATGACTTTGAATAGGTCTTTTTTTTAATACAATACACCCCTATAGAATTCTTGGATATGGGTGTAGGTCTAAAATAATTACATTTTACATGAAATTTGCAAACTAAAAACAAGGCTGTAGAAAAAGCAAGAAATAATATATCTCCAATTATTTAATATGTTGTAGAAATTATATCAAGCCAAGATTTAAGCCAAAAAAAATCTGAAAATTATTTGATCCACGAGGTAAAACGGAAGGTCAAAATCTAAGGTCAAAGGTTATCGTATCCAAACTCGCTCATGCATGAACACAAATGGCATAAATGGATTGCACATAACATCCCCAGTCCAATGACACCATTACAAAATAAATTGACCAAACGGTTAATGGACAATGGCCATTTGAAAAATGGTGCCCACGCCCATTTCTTACAAAACTCCCCCATAAGAATCGACCATAGCGCCAAAACCATTGAGCGGATTGGGCTAAAACTTAAATACTTGCGCTTTTAAAGGTTGAAATATCATACATACCAAATATTAGCAAATTTGAAGAGGGCTGCGATGAAAAATTTCACTTTTTTAAAAGGTGATTTGCCATGGAATGACCCTACTGTGTCATATCATACATTATAGTCCATTATGTCCTTCCGTTACCGAAAATTGGTCCGCTTTGTGTGAAATAACTCAAATATCTGCGGACAAATTTTAATCAAAGAACAAGTAAATTCTTCTTAACCCTTCAGAGAGTGAAATGTGTACCCTTAAAATATTTTGTATTATTTAATATCACAGAGTTTTAGTTAAAACTGATTTGATAACACAACCTTGTCCATTTTGGTGTCCTTCCGTTACCGACCTCATTTGTATGCATATTCAATAATGTGCGGAAATAAAAAAATAAAAAAATGATGGGACCTTAAAACTGTATGTTTTGGAAGTATTGTTATCAAAATAGACTGTTCTAACAACACAAGTATTTAAAAATGTCTTTTTTAAAGTTGACAATTTGCGTCTGAGTGTCATTCCGTTACCATGGACTGACCATGAATAAGAGCCATTGGAGCATGAAATATAGTAAGAAAAAAATAGAAATGTAAATGCTTGTGATGTCCATATGCTATCTATGATACAAACTCATTTTAGACCACAAAAGAGATGTTTCCTTCTCATAAATGGTCTTTAAATTTCAAAATTTTATTGTACAATTCGTATAGACTTTTCAGAGGTCCTTCCGTTACCGTCCTTCCGTTACCGAACACTGGAGTAATTAATTTCTCATAATTAATATACCAATGTAGATATTTTTCTTAAAAGGTGGTGTTATACTCTGTGAACTTAAGGAAATTGACTAGTAGCCAACTAAACATGATAAACCTCGAAACTTCACAGAGATTGGGTCATAACTAAAAAAATTGAAAATCCACGTCCATTTTGGCGTCCTTCCGTTACCGGCCTCATTAGTGTCCATATCTAATTTACATAATGCGGTCAAAATTTTAGAAATAATGGAAATCAAAGGTGTCCCAACAAGGATCAAAGACATGCCATTTAGAATAAAAAATCAAAAGCAGGATCCTGGAATTATTTGATTTAAGTTCCAAAATTGTGTCTGAATGTCCTTCCGTTACCGTGGAATTGCCCTTGTGGCTTGATGGCTGGGCTTCGGTCTAGCAATCAAGAGATTTCGGGTTCGACCGACGGCGAAGCTTCTTCTTCCTCGCTCATTTTCATTAGTTAGTCTATTTATTTCTGGTAATTTTCTTTTATGTTCGTTCGAATACATAAGAATCGACCCTGTAACAAAACCTGTTAATAATGAGCATCAACATGTTCGAAAACAAAACTATTTGCCGTTCTGCAACGTTTGATTGATTATATGAATTGAAGATCTTAATTCCAAAAGGCGTTTTTAAATCAATTTTCTCAACTTTAGAGAAAGGCGTGTTTCTTTGTATAACTTTGTAAACTTGCTGACCGAAATATAATGAGCATAGATTGTTCCATATTTTGAATTTGATTGTTGTTGTTTGTCCTAAAATATGGATTTCTAGATCGCAACGCATAGTACCAATGTAGTAATATCGTCAACCGCCAACAACTGGATTTACCACCATTCAGAATTAATACTATTTGTACTATACAAGTGTTATGCAATAAGAGAACAATAGCTCGAGAATCACTGAATTCATAGAACGTCGTATTCCCCACCGCTATCACGTGACTCATGATGTGCGTAACCATTGGTCAGTTGTCATTTCCTGCCCCCGCACATATTTGGAGTGATATTATGGGATACAATGACATCCTACAGTGTAACCATAAAGGGATCAAAGGTTTGTACTTGAATCAAACAAATACACTTGAGACATACTGTTGTTCGGATGCGAAATTATAATTCCATCCTTCCATGAATGCGCTCAAACATGTCTTTGTTGTTATTTCACTTACCTTCCCTGATTCAAATGAAACAAAAGTGAGGGATCTTACAGCTTTGTAATATTATGGAAGAAATATAGTTTATTTAAATTTTTGCTCGTTACGTGGCCTTTTATTGACAAAATGTTATCATTAAAGCTTCTACATATCAACCACAAGCAGATTCACGTGTTACCAATATTTTGACAACTATTGCATGTACAAACATAATTAACATAAGTGACGAGATATCCCTTTAAAATTAAGATGCGCAATTATATTTAAATTCCGGTTGTAATCGCGGTCTATTTCCCTTTCTATTATGGGATGTAATCTACCGCGCCCATAGATAGCCAGGTAACCCTTGAACTGCCATGAGTACTGTTACTCGTTCACCAAACAACGGCTAAGAGGCGTACGTGGGGTAAAATTAGTACGGGATTCGGGGAGGGGGAGAGGGAGGGGGGGGGGTGATGATGGGGAAAATTGAAGAAGGAGGGGATAGGGTAGGCGGGAGGAGGGGGGGGGGGGGGGTGTGGATGTTAGCTTGAAGAGGCATGTATCCCTTCTACCAAATAAATATTGTGATGTTATCCCTTATATCATGCATTCATTCCTTTCCATGTTGTCCAACGGGATAAAGAAGGGGGTGGTGACTAGAAAGGGTGTGTTGGCACTGATTCACATAAGGGGGATTGCTCCCCGACCTTCTTATTACCTCCTCCCCTTCTACATAAAACACGCAACCTACAATGCGGTGTTTAACATGGTCGTATGGGCCAGACACCACGTAGTTTTCAGTATCGACGACACGCTTTCCGTATAATTGTCATGTCTCGCCTTGACTCACGGCATGAAGAGGGTTAAACATGGGCGTTCTCCAAACTAAATGACCACGTGACTTAAACCAAACATTCTTATTGGTCACCCAGAGCTAGCTCACCCCGCTGGGGAATTTGGACAGAGCTGAGGCCAAATTTACGAATTTGCAAATCACGCAATGTTGTCGAATCAATTGATGAAAGGATCGCACTTGTGAGAAGACCATATAAACTATAAATTCCAGGAAAGGAAGACAGTTAAGAAGTTTGTTTTCCCTTATTGCAGTTGTATCCGAAGCTATTGGCTAGATAATTTAGTATAAACCGCGGTTGTTCGCTGTGTTATCTTCATAGACTCCACATATTTTACTCGTTCCTTCATTTCATCGAATTAGTCAGCAGATTCAAGTGAAAATGGCTCCACAAGTGAATCTCGTGATATTTGTCATGTATGCTGCTTGTCTAATCCAAGGTAAGATGTTACATAATTTCAGTCTATCCGTTTATATAGATAAAATTAATATACATAGTAATCGCTGTCATGTATCAGAAGAGAGTGAATTTGTGTTGTTTCATTCCTATGTTAGATATAAAAAAATACTTAACGAAAGTAGTTCCTTGTTTTACAAGTTTTGATATTCGCTACCTAACATCCACCAGTTATTTTCTCACGGAAAATTTGCTCTATTTATGAATAGTTTGGTTTCAAGCTTCATCTTATTTCATGTGTAAAATGGTGATCCATGAATACTTAAAGAACGATTTCAAGTGAAGTCATCATTTGAATCGTTGAATTAATAATCCAATGATAGTAACTTATATTTTAAATATTGATTGTAAACTTTTAAAACTTGTCGCGTTTTTAAATTTTTTTAGAAAAATCAATTACTGTATTATTTAATCATTCTATTCATACTGGATTCATTTTTGATAATTTGGAATATGCTAAGGTGACCACATTTTATAAAGGTAACGGGCCAAAAGATACTTGTTCTAATTCTCGACCTTTATCTGTTGTTTTCCATATAGCTAAGACTTTGGACAAATTAGTAAAGACTCATACCCAGGGAGCAAACACCCCCTTTTTAGGATATCAAACATGGAATGTTATAAAAGGTTGTGCACCAGAAATGTATTCTAGGACCTTCTAGGATCATAACTTAGGTGTACAACCTCGCGATCTAGCTACTGGAAATCCACAAAACGTGTATGAACGATTTAACCCCTAATGTACGTAAATAGCGCCTTTAAACAGGTTAAATCCTTAGGATTCATGAAGGTTTGTCTCTGCTATTTTCACAATATTACACTAAAATGCACAATGATATCATCAGATTGCTTCAGATTCGTGATATGTAGGGTCTTGTGCATCTTTTGACACCAAATTTGACTGGATCATATCTTTGTTGAATGTGCCGCGTGTCATTGTTGTTGTTGTTATTTTATTATTTTGGCGTTCATTCAAAATGAATATTTACGCCATAATACTTAATTATTATGTATTTCTTTGTTTTTTCAAAAAATGGCCCCTTATGTTTTCTATTGTTTTTTTTCGAAATTATTGGGGGGGGGGGGCACGTGCCCCCCTGTGCCCCCCCCCCCCCCCCCCCCCACCCCCCGTAGCTACGCCACTGCACGTGTTATACGAACAACATGAAATGTCATGTTCAGTTATGTACAAAAAACGCATTGAAAGTTTTAAACTATTCAAACGTTACAAACTTTTTATTTTGGGAAAGTTTTTCAATGATATAAAAGTATTAAAAGTAATAAAACAATAGAACACATATCGCATTAAAAACAATAACATACAGTATCTTTGATATAGGTTTTTACTAAATCATTATAATAGAACTAAACGCATTTATTTATTTCACATGTTGATAATGAAATGCACAGAATCTAGATATAGCAAATAGCAAGTATTATAATGATAATATTATGGAACGCAAATATGTAATAGGCCTATAGATATATAATATCTATAATGAAAGAACCCTTACAATTTAAATATGTATATTGCAGCCTATCTAAGATTTAAATCCTTGCACTGGTCAGGATGATGGATTTAACAGCTATGGTTACATTTTGTGACTGCATATGTCTCAAGGGCCCCGTTGCAGAAAGAGATACAATCGACAATGCAACGGGGCCAAGGACTTTTTATTAATTTCGTAATAAGTGCATTACCCATCACTTAATGTAATGGTCATGTGTGTTACACTAATTTCATAGAGATGTGTAAATTAGCTTGGTGGCTTTCACATTTCAGTATACCTGAGTTAAGATCTTTCATTATACAGACACATGTAATGATGTCATCATTGACATAAGTGACAACTCTGTGAGCCATTTAATGCCCGAAAACCACGGATAATCAAGAAACCAGTATTCAGATGTGTGGATTAAAGACTAGGACCCAGACATGGAAAGTCCCTTCCATCAATTACTCACTTTGTCAAGTTGAATTCAAACACGGTTCTCACTGACACTGACGAACCTCAATAATCAATGAAGCAAAACTTTAAAGTGCGCTGGTTCCTAAATTTTGAAACCAGTGCACTATAATACTGATTGCCCATTGACAAAAAAAAATCATTTGGATGGGCATTTCTCAGGCAATCTATAACCTATTCCTTTGATGTTTGGTATTTGGACAATTTTGACAAAACTAAATGACTGTCGAGCACATATCATTGTTACTCTTTAGCGGATGATGTACTGTCTATACGTATGCTGTTCAGTTTCAGAGGGATATCATTCACCAAAATTCTTTAGTAGAAATCAACATATCCCAAATTATAGGCAAGTGTATTTCACATTTGTGAAAATACCATAGAGTAAAGAACTGATTTCTTTATGTGATATGTCGCATGAGGATGGTTGTTAAATGTGACAGTTTGTAGCTTGTCCCCTCTCTTAGGATCTTCATCAGGTTAGCCTTGATACCGATACAGTCAAACCTGTCTATAGCGACCGCTCAAGGGACCGGTGAAAAGTGGTCGCTATAGACAGGTGGTCTCATTAGACAGGTTGGCGGCCATTTAGAATTTCTGGTCGTATATTGTGCCTGTATGCACATGTGTAATTAATTGACATCTGAACACGCACGTGTCCTAGTTCATTTAGAAATAATTGTTGCATGTATAACCACAACAAAAATTGAAATTATATATTGGCATTATATTTAAAATGATATCTTGTCAAGTGAAATTAAAATTGCAAAATCTCTTAATGAGTCATGCATTTATTCATCATGAGAGAATCAGCTACGCTTATTCGCATGTGTATAATTTTCTACAGAAAGTCAAGATGCATTGTTCGGTCGTAACAATCGCACGGATTATCATTGAAGCGTGCTCGTCGATTAAAATAATTCATTCTAATGTAATTAATACTCGGTAAATAGTTCTCCGCGCAAATGTTGAGAAATGTTGAGATTGGCTAGAACAGTTTGAAAATTTATATGTTGGAATGGTTATATTTATTGATTGGTTGAGTGCCCTAATGGCGATAAGAAATTGGAAAGAAGATGTATGCGTCAGTGAAATATTAATGAAATTAATGATTATTAAACATCAATGAATCCACGTATTCCTTGAGTGGATTCCCGGACATTGTGGTGTTGTACGTAATGAGATTGTAGAACTCTCGGCGAAACAAGCCCTTGGACACACTTTTATTTAAATAGAAAATAAATTGAATGAATCAGAAGTAAATGCAATATTGCTATTATATGTTGTAAATATGTGGCAGGAAAGGTGGAATGCCTCGAATAGTGTCTTAAAGAAAGTGAAAAAGAATATAAATATAAAATACATTGAATCATGGTGCTCTAAAAATAGAAAAAATGAAGTATTGTTGCACAGGATTCGAATGGGGTGTCAATGCACATTTATATAAAATTGGTCTTAAATTATCTGGCGATTGCCAGTTTTGTAATGAAATTGAAACTTGTGAACACTTTCTTGTTGATTGTACGAAATATATCATTGAAAGGGCAATGTTATTTGTAGAATTGTAGATTTATATAAGATGTTGGAAATATTCGATACAAAATTGCAAGTGGCATTGATTAATTTCATTTATAGAACAAGGAGGTTCGATGAATAGCAAAACAAGATTTGTATTTAGATTATTGCATATATTTGCTTAGCATCTCTATTATATTTGTTTTAGTGAAAGTTTAATTTTGTATACAATTACTAACAAATTGATGTATCTTATGTAAAAGAGCCCACTGAATGAGTGCTTTATTTTTTTTTTGTGTTAGATTTTTGAAATTGATGAATATATATATTGTTTTTAATTTGGCATGCATTATTGCATTATTTGGAGCCCAACAGATTGCACCTGACACCTCATTTTCGAGCATCTGAGGGGTCTAGGCTCGGCTTGCACACATACCCTGGTATGTCACCGAGCTGAGAAGTCTGCACGATGTACTGTGCCGGACTGACCAGATGATGCACAGTTAGGTCGGATTTGAGCGATGGACAGGCAGCATGAAGTAGGAACTCCATAAAAATAATAATAATTAAGTATTATGGCGTAAATATTCATTTATTTGAACGCCAAAATAACAAAACAACAACAACAACAACTTGGTAAATACAACGTTGTTATTATTTAACAGGTAACGCACAGATGTGCTACAATTGCACTTCACTGAGCTCCAGTGGGCTCGATAACCTCAACATCCCTGGGTATTCAGCGGCGTGCTCAGCAGAAGACACTCTGGACTGTTCTGCCTTAGGTGGATGCTCCAGGGTCGAGTATATCCTCTATTACACCTCTACTACACGTAAGTTGTTCTCGTTAAAGGGATAGTGAGTTTTTGTAAAGAGAGTACAGTTTTGGTCAAAGTGAATTCCAGTAACTTAAACCTGCACCAATATATTAGAAACTAATATTCATTACTCTACCATGTTAAAAAGGAATACAACGTTACAAACGACTGAGTAAAATGCCTATTATCATTCAAAAAGAGCCGTTACAACTCAAAAGGGCGCTCTCTAAAAAAATAAAAAATCGGTTTAGCCATTTCATACAAAATTGTGCATTAAATGCACAATTTTGTATGAAATGGCTAAACCGATTAAATGTTAATGTTTTGTTAAAATATTGATTCAAAAGAATTATCATCAACAACTTTTTAAAAACCTATTCACATTTATATTAAGGTAGTCTTTAAGCATTTGTTTATATTTGTCTGGTGACGAATTTTTGAATGAATATGTTTATCGACATTTCAGCCGTTTTTTAAACCGATTTTGTTCAAATAAAGTTTATTCCCTCATTAAAATGGTGTGTTCTTTCTTATTTGACAGTCAGCCTTTCATTATCTCACACTATTTTATGAAGTGCCCCCCTTTACCAACACTCAACTTTCCCATGCCCATGGCACATAGGTCCCCCTGTGTAATTTCTTTATTATTCAATCAACCATTTCAACCCTCCCCCCCCCCCCCCCCCCCCCCATCCCTTGGAATACGCTATCTAAAATAATTTATGTTTTGAAAATGTATTTTGTTTTTTTATTGTGAATTTAATGATGTGTAATTTGTATAACAGAGAGATCATTTACAACTATTAAAAGCTCCTCTAATATATTTTCGGAAAAGTGTACAGGCATTACCTAGATTTTTCGGAAAGAGTTAGTTGAGTTTTGGTATAGAAGGCATTGCACACTTAATTGTTGTAGTGAGGTAATGAAAAACTAAGTGTTAGAATTGAATTAATTACTTTATTCGATCAAAATCGGTTCAGAAACGGCTGAAATAACAATTTGTAACTATTGCGGAGCCCAACAATAATTCAATAATTTTGAAATTATATTATTTTGCGAATTCTAGGTTTTTTTCTCCCCAAAATGCTATTGTAAAATTTCTCGTTTGCTTACATTCACTTTTCCTCCGCAGTTGATGAAGTCTCGATAACCACTGAATCACGCGGATGTGGAGCGAATGTGGATCTGTGCCTTGGAAAAGACGACCTCTCAGACGTCTTAGATGGCCTGGGCGGTACTTACACCATCTTGCTGGATCTCTCTTATCCGGACGCGGGACTGGATTTCACGCGCGCAGATGGCAGCTCGTGCCTCTGCAGCGGTAATCTGTGCAACAGCGGTGCGCGCGTGCGCGCACCGATCCTGTGCTCGCTTATCCTTGCTCTCGCGTCCATCGTGTTCGCGCGACTCGCTTAAAGGGAGTCAACGTTCTTATGTAAATTAGTAAGTCTTCCCTAAATCACAAGGGAGCTAAATGAATTAGGAATTAGTATTTAAATTTGTGAAGCATCACTGATCAAGGAATGAAAAATACCAAAAAGGGACATTTAACCTTTAGCCTGCCATATTAATTGGAAAAGGAACGGAATTCTATTGAAAGGCAAACACAGCAAACCGGCAGATAAGGGGTCGCACATACAATAGAGCAACTTATAAAGGGGGCACACATACAAAAGCGTGACTTATGTATACAATATGCCACTGCACAATACAATGGACATGGTCAAGTACTCATTGTCAAGTATTGTGCGTGTATGCACGGACAATACCGAAACAAAAAACATATTGCTCTTCTGATGCTGCGTGTTACTCCTAGCAAGATTTAAATGTCTTCGTCTTTTTGTAACGTTAGATTATATAACTTAAGTTAAGTAATCGTACTTTAACAATTTAATAACTCTGTAAAGCCCAAGCCTGGGTTGTTGTGTCCATTTCCGGCATAGTCAATCGAATGTCTTCCAAAGTAAATGTGGCACACACATGTAACAAATCAAGCTCTCCAATATACGAAAATTCACAATTTTTTTGTGTGAAAATAGGACAAAAATATGGAGGCCCTAATAACAAAATGTGGTAGGGGCTCAAGCTGTCCGTTTAGACTCTTATTGGATACATCCTGCTTTTAATGGTATTAATATGTGCTGTATTACATTGTAAGGGACTTTACGGTAAGTCAAGGAGTTTGTCCTATAATTTGTATTGACTTAGATTTGTGATGTAATGAGCTAGTGATTAAAGTGTTTATTAAAAAGTGCTACTATGGTATTAAGAAGTTTCTAAGCGTACAATCATCTAATTTGAATGTATTATAGGGGAGCCAATTTCCTTAAAAATATGTTTCATTTTAAAGGAACTACAGCGTCTGGATGGCCTAATTTTAACAATTTAGCTCTATATTATGTAATTTTCCCCGAAGAAAAATAATTTGGCAGTCATTTCTCATGACATCAATCAATTTTGGGGTAATTAGTAAATATCTAATTGTCCTGGGAACACCCCTTTTAAATCGCCAACATATGACGTCATCTAAAGAACGGACTAATGAACTAAATTCTGTAGATGAGGCGTCGTGACGTAAGCCAATGAATTGCCAATCACGCTGTTGATTCCGGACCCTAAATGTGGGTGGGGCGTGAACTGGCTGCTAAGTGATATTTGGCATCAGAAAATTAGTCTTAAATCACTACTGTGTTTATTTTCATGGAGTTTTTTTCGACAGACCTATGTTTCCAGTCATCAACTATGGAATAAGTGTCAAAGAACGTTATATTCTGTAGGTCCTTTAATATTCGTGGATGTGGTGTGGCAAGATTGGTAGAGCGCGCGCTTTCCAGTCATGAGATCCCGGGTTCGAACCCGGCCCACCGCCTTCGATCGTCCTTCAGCAAGACAATTTATCCACAATTGCTGCTCTCTACCCAGGTGTATAAATGGGGACCCGGTAGGAGGTGAAAGCCTTTATGTGAACGATCTTCTCAATGCCCATGAGCCGCTTGGAAGGAATGCTCCCCAAGGAGTGGAGATGTGCACACAATGTGTGCTGGTTTGCATTGCATCCTATGACCGGGGTAATAATATCATTGTAAAGCGCGCTTAGAGATGTTTATCAATCATATTAGGCGCTATATAAATCGAAACATTATTATTTTATTATTATATTGGTAATTCATAACATAGCAATTAAACAATTCAAGGATCTATTACATTACATTGTATTGACCATGTGTGTGTTTTACTGCCACGTCTCGGGATGTATTATATCTTCAATATCCTTTGAAATCCCTCGGAGAGGAATATATTATGATGATCCATCGCCCGCCAGAATTAACATCTGATTATAGCCATGTCCTTGTTTTAGTATTACAAGTTGTGAATTCGATGTCTTTATTGTGTTAAGTGATCTTTATAACGGAATTTAAATAGTCTCACACAAAATATCAATAGACACATGGATGTTATGAACATCCAAGTGTCTATTGATATTTTGTGTGAGGGATAGTTGAGTTTCGGTATAGAGGCCGCTGCACGAAATGATTTTCTTTGAGGTAATGGAAAACTGAGTGTCAAATTTGAAAGAGCATACAATTGTAATGACAGAATAAACTTTATTTGACCAAAATTGGTTCATAGATGGCTGAAATTATATTATTATAACCACTTGCAGTTATTGTGGGACTCCCAAATAATTGAATAATTTTCAACCAGCCGTTGAAAACAAATTTAATCATTTTTTTAACGAAACAGCACATCAATATTTTATTTTATTTACAAATGTTGAAACCAATGAGCTTTTAGGGAGCCACCTTTTGAATTTTAACGGCTCATTTTGTATGATAACAGGCTTTTTACTTAGTCGTTTGTAATTTGTTATACCTTTCGAGCATGGTGGAGTTATAACTACATGAATTAGTTTGTAATGTAATGGTGCAGGGTTTGGTCACTACAATTCAGTTTGACCAATGCAGTACTCTTTATACCAATACTCAACTTTCTCTTCAACCCTATAAAGCAAGAGCTATTTCGCCGTTCCCAGGCCCAAGGGGGCACATAGGTGTGCCCGCATCTATAATTTGTTTATCATATTTGGCCAACTTGTCAAGCAAGTCAAGCTCTGCATGTTGCAATCATCATGAGGGCGCTTTTTACGATAATTTGATGAATTCTGACATTTCTGAGCCTTTTCGCCAGATGGAATGATTTATGTAGGGAAATTTCGGCGTACTGTTTGTATGCAATTTTACAAATTCCAGGACATATAGAGCATAACATGTTTGTAGCATTTTATGGAGTTTTAAGTCCGTAAATTAGATGTATTAGATGTTTTTCCTGTAAACATGAACCTAAGTGAGATTTTAAATTTTAATATGTTTGTAGACCTCATTTTCAACCCTCTTTGCTAATTATAACCACATAATTATACATCAACATTTGTATCTCTTGTAATTCTTATTTTTGTTACTGTTTCTGGCGATTTCGTCTTTAAAAACAAAGACAAACAAGATAATTATTGTAGAAGTTAATTTTAATTAATAGGTTATTCCGTTTATGATATGGGACATCAATCTTTATGCTGCCTAAGAATGCATACGAAACTGCTTGTACCAGTCGTGTAATTGCGGGACCATTAACACACACTGCAGCCAGTGGACCATTTGCACTTGGGGAACTCTCACGGGGGGGGGGGGGGGGGGGTGGCACCGTGGTCTCGTACGCCGATGCATCTTCCTGGCAAAATTTGCCACTACATGGGGGTGCCTTAGCATGTGCAATGTACAATAAGATATGTTAACATTTAATAACATGAAAATGGTAATGTTGATTGTTATGATGCGCTGGTGGTGGTGATGATGATGATGATGAATGATGATGATGATGATGATGATGATGAAGAAGATGATGGTGATGATAATGATCATCGTTTATGGCTAATGATGGTGATGATGATGACGATGGTGATAATGGTAGTGATGATGGTTATGATGATATTGATGATGATAATGGTGATGTTGATGATGATGATGATGATGATGATGATGATGATGATGATGATGATGATAATCATGATGATAATGGTAATGATGATGGTTATGATGATATTGATGATGATGATAATGGCGGTGGTGATGATGATGATAATGGTAACAATGGTGACATGATGACGATGATAATGATCGTCGTTTAGGGTCATGACGATTATGATGATGATGGTGACGACAATGATGATGATGGTGGTGGTGATGGTAATGATCATCGTTCTTGGCGATTATGGGTGATTATGTTGATGATGATAATAATGGCGCTTATAGTGATGATAATGGTCATCGTCTATGGCCATGATATAGATGATGATGATGGTAATGATGATAATGATAATCAGTGGTGTTTCTACGGGGGGGGGGGGGGGGGCGGCACTGGGGGCACGTATAATATGAAGAAAACAGATATAGAAAACATAAGGGGTATATTAGTGAAGAAAAAATACATAAGGCGTGCCCCCCCCCCCCCCGATCAGTCCCACCACGCTACGCCACTGATGTAACCAGAAAATCCCCTGTTACCCCGAACCATCCGGACAACATTACTATGCCCTCCCACATGTACCCTTCCCATGGTACACTTTTAAAATTATTGGGCAAACATTTACCCTAAATTTACCCAACATGAGGGTAGTTATGTATCCGACGAACTTTCGGGTAAACTTTGCCCCTTTTGTAATTTACCCATTTTAGGGCAAACTTAAATACCCATCTAATAACCCATCTTAACATTACCCAACCATGTTACCCAATATATAAATTTACCCAACTATTACCATACTATGTGGTATAAATATGAAGACTGGGTTATTGATTTGGGTAAATCATTTACCCAACCAATTGACCAGGGATATTAGCAAATTATTCCCCACCCCGACTACCTCTCAGATCTGATAACCCCATATGTACCGGCTCGGTCGCTCCGCTTTGCAACTCAAAATGTCCTCACCATACATAACACCAGAACTGTGCAACTTGGATCAAGAATGTTTGCCTCGGCCGCTCCTGGTCTGTGGAACTCTCTTCCCAGTCACATCCGCTGCTTACAGAACATTGATCACTTCAAAACTCAATTAAAGACCAACTTGTTTCATTAAGCTTATTAGAACAATTATATGTATGTAGATTGTAGGACAACAGGAAGTCCGTTATTCGTTTGTTCTCATGAAATATTTTAATTTGATTTTGATATAATTATTGTTTGTAATATTTTCTATCAGTCTAAGAATATTGTATTTTATCTTTGTTATTGTATGATGATGATGGTAACAATGGTGACATGATGACGATGATAATGATCGTCGTTTAGGGTCATGACGATTATGATGATGATGGTGACGACAATGATGATGATGGTGGTGGTGATGGTAATGATCATCGTTCATGGTGATTATGGGTGATTATGTTGATGATGATAATAATGGCGCTTATAGTGATGATAATGGTCATCGTCTATGGCCATGATATAGATGATGATGATGGTAATGATCATAATGATAATCAGCGGTGTTTCTACGGGGGGGGGGGGGGCGGCACTGGGGGCACGTGCCCCCAATAATATGAAGAAAACAAATATAGAAAACATAAGGGGTATATTAGTGAAGAAAAAATACATAAGGCGTGCCCCCCCCCCCCCCCCGATCAGTCCCACCACGCTACGCCACTGATGTAACCAGAAAATCCCCTGTTACCCCGAACCATCCGGACAACATTACTATGCCCTCCCACATGTACCCTTCCCATGGTACACTTTTAAAATTATTGGGCAAACATTTACCCTAAATGTACCCAACATGAGGGTAGTTATGTATCCGAAGAACTTTCGGGTAAACTTTGCCCCTTTCGTAATTTACCCATTTTAGGGCAAACTTAAATACCCATCTAATTACCCATCTTAACATTACCCAACCATGTTACCCAATATAATTTACCCAACTATTACCATACTATGTGGTATAAATATGAAGACTGGGTTATTGATTTGGGTAAATCATTTACCCAACCAATTGACCAGGGATATTAGCAAATTATTCCCCACCCCGACTACCTCTCAGATCTGATAACCCCATATGTACCGGCTCGGTCGCTCCGCTTTGCAACTCAAAATGTCCTCACCATACATAACACCAGAACTGTGCAACTTGGATCAAGAATGTTTGCCTCGGCCGCTCCTGGTCTGTGGAACTCTCTTCCCAGTCACATCCGCTGCTTACAGAACATTGATCACTTCAAAACTCAATTAAAGACCAACTTGTTTCATAAAGCTTATTAGAACAATTATATGTATGTAGATTGTTGGACAACAGGATGTCCGTTATTCGTTTGTTCTCATGAAATATTTTAATTTGATTTTGATATAATTATTGTTTGTAACATTTTCTATCAGTCTAAGAATATTGTATTTTATCTTTGTTATTGTAAAGCGCATTGATATGCAGTTATTGTAATGAAATGCGCTATATAAGAACTAGTTAATATTATTATTATTAGAAAAAGGAAAAGCAAAAATTTTGCAAAACGGTTGGTCATTATTCATTACCCAATTCAATTGCCCAGTTAGGCATTGCCATACATTAACCCATCCTTCGGTTTTACCAACCTTTACCCAGCTCCCACCCAGTATGAGGTTTCATTATGTATCCAAGGCCAGGTTGGCCAAACACAAAATGGGAATTACAAATTTAAAAGAAACTACTGGGCAATCTTTCCTAATTTTGTTTAACTCAGCTTGATGTACATTTTACTCAGCTTTGAATACGATCGCAACGCATGCATGGCTATCGTAACTGACAATAAATTGGGCAATATAGGGATTCAAGCACGGTAAACTGCAAGTGCAAAGTACATACTTTTATATTAAGGACAATATAAAATACAAATACAACAGAGGAGAAAACTTGCGTGTTGTGAACAGTGTATATTCTTCAACAAAACAAACAAATACAATACACAACACAACAAAGTAAAGTAACAATTAAAGTTTTATGTAAAATTAAAAATATCTTTACAAATAATGACTGATTTTGTCTTCTTGCTTCATTCATGTAGTGCAGAAAAACAATGAACACATAGTTATATTTATCATTAGCAAGAGTCAGATAAACTAATATGGCCGCATGTACATTATGTACCACTGCATGGGGTCAAAACACATTTGGCCATTGGGCACATCTTTTCTTTTATAATTTTGTAAAACAAATATCAAAACAAGTGTACTCAAATATGCTACTGTAATATAAGTTTTTTGTAACAGGCATACTAATGTGTTAAGGTAATATAAAATCAAGTGTATTCCAGGAAAATAATCTAATGCATACAAATGACATGAGATAAGTGAAGTATGAAATCACATAATAAACTTGCTGGTGGTGGAATATATCACTAAAAGTAATCTTACATTTGTGACCTTACACCACAAAACGACCGTTATGTCGCTGTGGTAGTTTCTCTTTTATTAGCTAAAATAGTCAAATTTTGTTAGAAATTTGAGATTTAAGATTCTGGTATTTCCTGAATAAGCATATCTTAATCTAGCTTCTGTAACATTTTGAGCATTGGAAATCATGTTTAAATATTACTTTTTCATCCAAAAATTGTGATCTTATTACAGCGCTTTAATAGAAACTGATCTTTTAAATGGCCTGTTTCTCCCTTATTTTAAAAATGCTTCAGCCATATTCCAAATCTTCGGTGATCATTTTGAGAGGGTTTGCTTAGTCCTAATATGAAGAATGATATACCATTTTAAAGGTAATGACTTCTATTTTAATGTTTTATGATAAGCAGCAAAATCAGTTTTCCCGACTTATTGGTTGTTTTGTGGTGTGAGGTCACATTTGGTGTTGGTTCCGTTTTAGGGTTTTATTTCATGTATGTTTCTATAGCACATTTCAATGTTTCATGTGTAATTCAAACCATTAATTGTAGCAAGAAGTTTAGCAAAATAGGGAATTCACATTATTGCAATACTACATAAAACGTCATATAGTGTATCATAAATTTGAACGTTTATTGAGTAATTGTTTCAATATTTACACTCATACAACGACATACTGGAAACTAAATGATACACTTGTCACTTTTGAATGTGAATAATTCAAAAATTATCAACACAATAATATCCATTTTGAAGTAGGAGACAGCTGAAAAGTATAGATTTTATATAGGTGTGATATTGGATCATAATTCACTCTCAATTTCACACAAACAATATTTTAAAAAGTAGATATACACAATTGGTAAAAAATCCCTTCTGTATAAAAATGAGAAACTGTGCAATTCAATAAGTTGGTATGCGATTGTGCATCACGTTAGTTAAAGTACATCTGCAAGATTCGTAGTTATACATGTGCACATGAATATTGTTTTATTATATTTACAAAGTGTATATTATTCAAATTATGTGTTTTATGTCGGTGCATTTGTACACAAAGAATTCCCGACGTTGGACCAATAAAATTAATTGAAATTCAAATGGCAAATGTAATTGTAAGGGCGGTAGTCCTTAATTTTTCAGGACTATGTATAGGTCACAAATGCTCCGATTTGGTATACGACGCCCGTACGATGCCACTTTTAGGTGAAATCTTGCGGGAATCTTGCGGCGCACGCAAGGGTGCCGTGGCTAACGTACGGTCGCCGTTGCATTTTCCTCGCCGTACGATGTCAACAAATTGTTTAACGCGGAGTACAAAACAAACAAAAATGCATCGTAATGCTACGGTCACAAATGGTCCGGTCGCCGTACGATTTTTCTCCCAACAGCTGATTTTCTACGATTTTGGGAAATCGTGATATCGTACGATGTTTGTGGTGTTTTAGAGTAGAAGTCACATATTCTCCGGGCCCCGTACGATGACCTTTGTTTTAAAATATAAATCGCACGGCCCCCGTGAACCCAAACTAAGCGCCAGTACGGGTGCCTTACGGTACTCTTACGGTAACTCCACGGTACCGTACGATTTAAGTGGCCAAATAGTCAGTCTCAAAATCGTACGATATTCGAGAAAAAAAAGGCTGCGATGTCCGTGCTGTGCCCGTGCGATGCCCTTGTGGTGCCCGTGCGATGCTCTCTACGATGTGTATATGGGCTTACGACAAGTAGCCTACCAAATCGTTTTTGTTTTAACTCATCGTTAAACAAATTTTTGACATCGTACGGCGAGGAAAAATGCAACGGCGACCGTACGATAGCCACGGCACCCGTGCGGGCGCCGCAAGATTCCCGCAAGATTTTACCAAAAAGTGGCATCGTACGGGCGCCGTAGCCTAAATCGGACCATTTGTGACCGTAGCATAAGATTGTTTACGTGCCGTGAGCCCGTAGACACGTCGTAGATAGCATCGCACGGGCACCGCAAGGGCACTGCACGGGCACCGTGGGATTTTTTTTCTCGAATATCGTACGATTTTTGGACTGAATTTGGCGTCCGAACGAGCGTTCAGATTGTTTGTACGGGAGCCGTGCGATTTAAATTTGCTTGAACTCCCAAAGTCATCGTACGTGCCCCGGCAAATATGTGACCGCTACATCGTACGCCGAGAACCAACTCAACGAAATCGTAGAAAATCCGCCGTAGTTAAACAAATCGTGCGGCGCCCGGATCATTAAAGGGGCTACGTAATGCGAATACATGTTGATTTCTATTTATCTGTATTAGTGTATACATCAAATATTTGTCAACTGTTTAACCGAAATATGTTGATTTAAACATATTTGCCATTATTTTGTTCATCTTGCTATGGCAAGCCTAAGCCCCACACACACACAAATATTTGAGTGATTTTACTCAAAAAAACAAATAAATCGATGCCACTATAGTGACACACATAGTTGAGTGCATTGACTCATCAAATTAAGTTGAAAAACGCACGCATGCGAGTTTTATTCATTTGCCACTATAGTGACACGGCATATGAGTATTTTTGTATTTACTCAAGCTGGTGTGTAATTTAACATAATGTTGTGAGTGTTACAAAAAATACTCATATGCCGTGTCACTATAGTGGCAAATGAATAAAACTCGAACGCGTGCGTTTTTCAACTTAATTTGATGCGTCAATGCACTCAACTATGTATGTCACTATAGTGCAACGATTTATTTGGTTTATTGAGTAATAACACCCAAATATTTTTAGGGTGATTTTACAACAACAAAAAAAAAACCGAATCGTTGACAGTATAGTGACACACATAGTTGAGTGCATTGACTCATCAAATTAAGTTGAAAAACGCACGCATGCGAGTTTTATTAATTTGCCACTATACATGGCATATGAGTATTTTTATATTTACTCAAGCTGGAGGTGTGTAATTTAACATAATGTTGTAAGTGTAAGTTAATATGATTATTCTAAATTTAGAATCAGTATTAATAATATTACTGACGGGGATCCCTTGAGTTTTAGACCTTTTCTAAAACTGCTTAGGCTATGAATAATTGGTAGCCCCTCTTCCGACCTCGAGTGGTCATGGCCTTGCCGCACTGGCCCAGGGATCTTATTTAGTATAAGACGGGAGTGAGCCCCGACGCCACGGCGCGGCCTTGCTGTTTGGCCTGGCTTGGCCCAGCATTGGGCCTCGCGCTTGACGTGGTTCGTAATATTACAATTTTCGCGGCTTCAATTTCAAATGAAATATAGTATACATGTAGCGTGTCTACCAATTATTCATAGCCTAAACAGTTTTAGAAAAAGTCTAAAACTCAAGGGATCCCCGTCAGTAATAGTAATTATACTGATTCTAAATTTAGAATAATCAAATTAACTTACCCTTATTCAGCTGCAGATGAGACGGACCGCTCAGGCATGCCTGATACGTGGTAATATACCGTGTATGTATACAGTATACAGATCAGAGTTAGCTAGCTAGCCGAGTAAGATCACTCCTATGACGAGTACACGTTCACTTCGAAGAGATTTTCACTCATTCAACGAATAAAGTGTCCATGACGTACAGGGAAGCAAAAAGCCACGCTACACACTCGTGAATATTTTTACTCATTTGGTCATGAAGGTTCGAGCATTGCTCATCCAATATTAATTGTATGCACTTCAATGAGTAAAAGAGACTCATCGGGTAAATAAATGGGTGACGTTCCACTTTAAATATGCATTAAGTTGCGTTTATTCTTCTTTGCATAACAAATACGCAGAAGCTCGTGTAAAAATACATTTTTTCTGAATAAAACCCCCCCCCAAAACACTCGACTTAATAGGTAGGGTATGATTTTACTCGCAAAAAACAGTTCTCATTTTTTGTGTGCACCTCTTAAAAAAACTCTCTAGAGTGTGAATTTTGTATTTGACCTCAACTGTCAATCACAACTCAGTTACTTGTAAGATGAACAATGCACATTTGCACACGATGAGCGCCTGCTCACAATAGTATCACATCTGTGAATACACTTCGAACCCACACAATCTCAATTTCAATAGCAGTTGTTACATGTATGTCAGAAAACCTCAACCATCATAAGGACAAGAAAAGCACTGATAAGCTATTGATATCACTTCATGGTCAGCTTACATTAGATGGAAAAGGAGAAGGACAAAAAGAATATGCCTACAATAGCATTCCCTGCATGCTTCCATACAATAGCTTGTCAGTGCCTTTCTTGTCATAATGATGGTTGGGCTTTTCTCACATAGCAACTGCTATTGAAAGTGAAAGTGTGTTAGTTGGCAGTGTATTCAATCATGTGATACTATTGTGAGCATGCGCTCAGTTTTGGAGAAGGTGCATTGTTCATCTTATAAGTTACCGAGTTGTGATTGACAGATGAGGTCACTTGCAGAATTTCTCTGATAGGCTTAAACATTGTATTTAATGTGATTTCTATGACATAGGTTACCTTACACCACTAAACGACCAATAAGTCGGGAAAACTGATTGTGCTGCTTTTCATAAAACATTAAAATATAAGTCATTACCTTTAAAATGGTATATCATTCGTCATATTTGGACTGAGCAAACCCTCTCAAAATGAACACCAAAGATTTGGAATATGGCTGAAGCATTTTTAAAATAAGGGAGAAACGGGCCATTTAAAAGATAAGTTTGCATTAAAGCGCTGTAATAAGATCACATTTGTTAGATTAAAAAATAATATTAAAACATGATTTCCGACGCTCAAAGTGTTACAGAAGCTAGATTAAAATATGCTTATTCAGGAAATACCAAAATCCTAAATCTCATATTTTGAACAAAATTTGACTATTTTAGCTAATAAAAGAGAAACTACCACAGCGACATATCGGTCGTTTTGTGGTGTAAGGTCACATAGAACCTTTAATGACCTAGGCATAAGGCATTCTCTGTTAACTCGTGAAAAGTTGCTAAGGACTGTAATTCAATAGATCAAGTGCAACCAGATGGTCGGGTGGGCAATACCCATTGCATGGTACACACTCGCGTACACGCACATTGTAATACAGCTTAGCCGATTATATTATTGGTTCAATGGTTTCAATGGTTTCAGCCATTCTATCATCTTTGACTTATAACCATTAGTGTGTGTTTAATAACGCACAGGTTTATTTACTAACACTCAGTTTAAGCAGAACTGTACTATCCCTTCAAATCGTATTAACAAATATTAATTTATACCCAATGCACATTCATCGAATATAACTGTATTGTACCTTATTGTACTTTTATGGCATAATATACACATAACAAATAATACGAACTAATGTGCAATTTGAGAGACCAGTAGGCTTCATTCATTTGCAGTTCAAGTTTATTTAATACACTTCAAATATCCAAAGCCCCACAGACCCACACTTAATATATTGGTATAAAATTCAATCGAATTTTAATTTCGTTAGAAAGATCTGTAGTGTTTTTAATAAAGTGCTCACATACCCTGACTAGCCACCTGATAGTCACAATTTCACTTGCTCCGTTTGTGATTTGTGACGGCCCATTAAGGACTGTTATTCAATAGATCATGTGCAACCAGATGGTCGGGTGGGCAATACCCATTGCATGGTACACACTCGCTTACACGCACATTGTAATACAGCTTAGCCGATTGTATTATTGTTTCAATGGTTTCAATGGTTTCAGCTATTCTATCATCTTTGACTTATAACCATTAGTTTGTGATTAATAACGCACAGGTTTAGTTACTAACATTCAGTTTAAGCAGAACTGTACTATCCCTTCAAATCGTATTAACAAATATGAAGTTAGACCCAATGCACATCCATCGAACATAAATGTATTGTACTTTTATAACATTTTTATGGCATAATATACACATAACAAATTATACGAACTAATGTGCAATTTGAGAGACCAGTAGGCTTCATTCATTTGCAGTTCAGGTTTATTTAATCCACTTCAAATATCCAAAGGCCCACAGACCCACATTTAATATATTGGTATAAAATTCAAATTATGCAATATAAAATACAAGGAAAAAATAACAACAATTGGTTTAAAAATTACATGTATGCCAGAATTATAATGTAAGTTAATTAGAGGGATCTAGTAACATTGCCAAATCCACACAACTTTCATAGAAGTAAATTGTTTCTCATATACCTTGTTATATTCGCATAACCAAATAACCATGGAATAGGGTTTATCGAATTTTAATTTCGTTAGAAAGATCTTAAGTGTTTTTAGTGAAGTGCTCACATACCCTGACTATCCACCTGATAGTCACAATTTCACTTGCTCATTACTCGACTATACAACATCCATTCATGTGAATTGTTCACACAATACCAAGAGGACATAATAGGTATATCAGCTCACATGACCACATATTATATCAAACATTCATCATTTCTGCACACGCCAAGACATTTAATAGATCCCTTTAATGCAAATATAATAGGGAATCTGCATATACAAGCCAATGACTCTGCCTAGGCAGTCCCCATTGAAACTCAAGTTTATGTACACTAACTTTTGTCGTGACGCAAATATAACTTGGGATTCCCACATTTATCACGTGACTATTGGCGCATTTTTTCTTCTTCATTTGTCCGCATTTGGCTTGTTTGTCTTTTTTTCCACCTCACCTTTCTCTCGTGTGATAAATATACGCGAGCCGTGCAAAGTAAGTGCATTGCATATTTACTCACACCTAACAAGGTCACACATATCAGCCGAGAATGAAAAGACACGTTACAAATGTATGATAGTAATCTGTTTACTATTCTGACATGGGCAACAAGTGATGAATGGTTGATGATATGTGTATTGACCTGATCCGATATTTCGACTGAAACATGTGTGGACATTTCACGTTAAATGGCTATCGTATGTTCAATTAATTAGGGAGAATGCAAAGTGATGTTCGCTTACTCATTACACTGACCTTGTTCACACTTATAACTTTCCAGTGGATAATTAGACTTTCCCAACACCTTAATTCTTTTAAATCATCGCTTTATTAGGCAAATTCCGCCAACAAAAAAAAGAAATACATATCCCAGGACACTGTCATATAATTGCCAGCGCAGGGCAGTAAAATAGCATAATAAACATTATAAAATACATTACAAAAGATATCTAACATTTAATTAAGTAACTAACTAACATTGAAATAGAATTGTTTAGAATTATATATCAATAGCAACATAGTATATAGTTTAAATAAATGGTTCAGCGTAATATCAAGTAAGTGTAATAGAAAGTAACATGTAAGCATAATACAACAATTATCTAAGTAATTAATATTAAAATGAAATTGTTTAAATTGATATATCAATAGCTCAAGATAATAGTAATAATAGTTTAAGTGCAATAGCAAAGTACAATGTAAGTACAGTATGTCTTTTTAACGAAAGGGTAATTACAAAAAAAACGAACTATTTCCATGCTTCTATTGGTGATACAAATACAACAAGGTATGAGGGAACCGGTAGAATTCAATGTAAGTTTAGTGGATTTGGACAAATTTACTAAATTCCTTTATATGATTATGCCCTGTATATTCTCTTCCGACGGATATATGATTCTAACTCTGTATCTATGAATATGATAAAAAGAAATGTGCCTAGAATATCGTAATTCTATAAGTGTATATGATTTTAAATCTGAATATATGCCTATTTCCTTTGGCAACGGTATGCTTATGGTGTACTAATATGATACGATGTATTGATATGCTTATTTTGTTTCCTTGGTAATTTTTTTACCTGCATCACTTCGCGTGATCGCTCGTACTCTCATTAGAATAGTTTATTTAATGATTCTTAGATTAGTTTGCTGTTTATTGACCGTATGACCATTACGAGCATTGAGGAAGGTTTTAATGTTCCCCCATGCAAGGGTACTTGTGGCTCGATGGCTGAGCGTCGGTCTAGCAATCAGGAGATTTCGGGTTCGACCGAAGGCGAAGCCTCTTTTTCTTCGCCCATTTTCATTTAGTCTATTTATTTCTGGTCATTTTCTTTTATGTTCGAATACTCTTTAAACTTAGCAATACAGAAGAACCGACCTTGTTACACAACCTATTAATAATGAGCATCAACATTTTCGAAAACAAAATTATTTGCCGTTCTGCAACGTTTGATTGATTATATGAAATGAAGAGCTTAATTCCAAAAGGCGTTTATAAATCAACTTTTCAACTTTAGAGAAAGGCATGTTTCATTTGTTAACGTTGTAATCTTGCCGAACGGAATATAATGAACATAGATTGTTCCATATTTTGCATGTGATTCTTGTTGTAGTCTTACAATATGGATTTGTAGATCGCAACGCACATTATCAATGTACTAATATCGTTAACCCTAACATAATGGATTTACCGCCATTTATAATTAATAAGCTTTCTATTTGTACTATAAAAGTGTTATGCGATAAAAGCAATAACAATAGCCCGAGAATAACTTAATTCAAACAACGTGGTATTCCCCACCGCTATCACGTGACACCTAACTTAATTCAAACAACGTGGTATTCCCCACCGCTATCAAGTGACACCTGCTATTCGTTACCCTTTGTCAGTTTTTATTTCCTGCCCCCGCACATATTCTGTGTGATATTATGGGATAATATTATGGGATACAATGAAATCCTACAGTGTAACTTTAAAGGGATCAAGCGTTTTTACTTGAATCAAACATACACACTTAAAACATACTGTTGTTCTGATGCGAAATTATGATTCCATCCTTCTAATGAATGTGCTAAAACATGTCTTTGTTATTTTCCACTTCCTAAGTACTCCCTAAATACTGCCTAAATAAATATAAATGATTCAAATGAAGACAAAAAAGTGAGTGTTCTTACAGCTTTGTCATATTATGCAAGAAATATAGTTTGTTTAAATTTCTGCTCGTTACTTGGCCTTTTATTTACAAAATGTTATCATTAAAGCCTCTACATATCAACCACAAGCAGATTCACATGTTACCAATATCTTGACAACTGTACAAACATAATTAACATAAGTTACGAAATATCCCTTTAAAATTAAGATGCGCAATTATATTTCAATTCCGGTTGTAATCGCGGTCTATTTTCTTTGTATTATGGGATGTAATTTACCGCGCCCATTGGTATCTAGGTAACCCTTAAACTGCCATGAGTACTGTTACTCGTTCACCAAACAACGGCTAGGAGGCGGAGGGGGAGGGGGTGATGGTGGGGAAGCTGGGAGAAGGAGGGGATAGGGGAGGCGGGAGGAGGGGGGAAAAGGCGTGGATGTTAGCTTGAAGATTCCTTTCTAACAAATTCATATCATGAAGTTATCCTTTAGATAAATAAAATGTATTCATTCCTTCCCATGTTGTCCAACGGAATAAAGGAGGGGGTGGTGACTAGAGGGGTGTGTCGGCACTTATTCACATAAGGGAGTAATGCTCTCCGACCCCCTTGACCCCTTGACCCTTGCATTTCAACACCACCACCGTGACCCCAAAACAAACAAATTACACTGCAGTATTGCTGTTATTACCTCGACGACACGCATTCCGTATTTTCATGTCTCGCCTAATTGACTCACGGCATGAAGAGGGTTTAACATGGGCGTTCTCCAAACGAAATGACCACGTGACTTGAACCAAACTTTCTTATTGGTCATCCAGAGCTCACCCCGCTGGGGAATTTGGACAGAGCTGGGGCCAAATTTACAAATTTGCAAATCACTGTTAATCACTGTTAAATGTTGTCGAATCATTTGATGAAAGGATCGCACTTGTGAGAAGACCATATAAACTATAAGTTCCAGAAAAAGAAGACAGTTAAGCAGTTTGTTTTCCCTTATTGCAGTTGTATTCGAAGCTATTGGCTAGATAAGTACTTATAAACCGCGGTTGTTTGCTGTGTTATCTTCATAGACGCCACATATCTTAATCGTTCCTTCGTTTCATCGAATTTGTCACCAGATTCAAGTGAAAATGGCTCCACAAGTAAATCTCGTGATATTTGTCATGTTTGCCGCTTGTCTAGTGCAAGGTAAGATTTGACATAATTTCAGTCTATCCGTCTATATAGATAAAATTAATATACCTAGTAATCGCTGTCATGTATCAGAAGAAAGGGATTTTTTGTTGTTTCATTGCTATGTTAGATACAAAATTATATGACGAAAATAGTTACTTGTTTTACAAGTTTTGATTTTTGCTACTTAACATCCACCAGTTTTTTTCTCAAGGAAAATTTGCTCTATTTATGAATAGTTTGGTTTCAAGCTTCATCTTATTTAATGTGTAAAATGGTGATCCATGAAGACTGTAATCTCTTTATCAAATTTAATGATTCATTGAAAAGCGTTTCAAGAACGCTTTTCAAGTGAAGTCAACATTTATCGCAATCAATTATCCAGTGATAGTAACCTTGATATTTTAAATATTGATTGTGAACTTTTGAAAATTATCGAGCCATTTTTAGATAAATCAGTTACTGTATTATTTAATTATTATATTCATACTGGATTAATTTTTGATGATTTGAAATATGCTAAGGTGACCCCATTTTATAAAGGTAACAGGCCAAAAGATACTTGTTCTAATTATCGAGCTATATCTGTTGTTTCCCATATATCTATGACTTTGGACAAATTAGTAAAGACTCAGTTTCATTCATATTTATTGACCCACGATATGGCTACTTGCGAACAATCAGCCTTTATGAAGAATAATACAATAACAAGCTTACATCGAGTAATAGATGATTGGTATGAAGTAGGTGGTGTGTGCTTTCTTGATATTTCTACATAAATGCTTTGATACGAAATCTCAGGATTTATTGATATTTAAATTATTTACAACATCATGGTATAAATAAGACTGAATAACAATGGTTTTCAGAGTTATTTGACAATTAGACAACGACAGTCTAGGACAGTCCTAACCTTATCAAAAATAATTTATTAATGATATTGTCCAAAGTGTTTAGTCTTGTACATGTAATTTATATGCTGATGACGTTGCAATTTGTGCTTCTGGTGACAAAATAAATGTAATTCAATCCTGTTAACAAAAATGTATTAATGAAATAAATGAGTGGTACATGAATAACAGGTTGAATATTAATATTGATAAGACAAAAGTAATGGTTACAACTTCCCGTCACACTAGGTATTTATCTAAAGATCTTAATATTACACTTAATGGTAAACAACTGAAACAAGTAGATTGTATGTAGATTGTTATTAATTATGGGATAATCATGTAAAGCATTTATGCAAAAGTCTTTCATATTTTCTTAGGAAGGTATAAGTGATAGTTGAGTGTTGGTATAGGGGGGCACTTCACAAAATATTTTTGGGTGGGATAATGAACTATCAAATATAACAGAACAACAGATTAAATGTTATTTGAACAAAATTGGTTCAGAAACGCCTAAAATATCCATAAACATATTTTTATTCAAAAATTCTTCACCAGGGGATATTTTGACTTTCTAGAAATTTTTTACAAAATGCTTAAAGCCCAAGTTCAGTTTCGGGAAAGTAGCCGAATACATCTATATTGATCAATATTGTTGAATATGTATTGAAATAGGGCTTGAGTGGTAAAATCCGAACCTAAGCATCGTTAACCGGTTGCTTCCGAAAATAAAAGCGCATCTATCGACCCCCACTTAAATACGAGCCAAGGCCTCCACACAAAAGACCAGCGGCCGTGTGTGTGTGCAGAGAAATCGATTTTGTATCGGTTGTGGTGGCATACAGAATCACGTACAATCTCTATTGGCATGGCGCGCACGCACGGAATATTTCGCTGCCACTATTATTGTACGCGTAATGGGAATACTGCCTGTCCAAGCGAAACGCAATTTCTCTAAATTTTGGCTGGTACATCGTACATTCACCGCTGTACGAAATTATTTCAAGTTTGTAAGTAACATTACATACTTTATACAGTTACCAATTGCTGTAAAACTCATGATACGTCACAAGTCTGAGATATTTCGATAGCTCATTTTATTAGCTTTCAAGTGATATAACAAATTCAGTATGTCTGCATTCAGAATATAGCTTTTTAGACGATTAAATAGTGTCATGAGTGTGGTATTTTCAGAACCGAGTATAGTCGGTTCCCGGGTGTGAGTGTGTGACACGGGGCCCGTATTAACTCGGTTCCAGGAAGAAACGGGTTAAATACAGAAATATCGGAAGAAATCCAATATCCGCCTGTGAAATTCATATCCACCGCCCGTTCAGACCTGTCAGCGCCGCTAGCGCTGGGGGAGATATCGACAAGCTAGGGACAAGCCCGTATAGCGCGACACCTCGTGTACACCTCGTGGTCGTAGAGCGATTCCGCGCTGGCGATATCTATCCGGCCCTAGATCAATTTCTAATTTTGCAAATATATCAATTAGTAGGCGGTTTCTTGGCCAAATTTGGATAATCCTATATAGTACAATTATATTCTTTCACACTATTGATAATAAGAGCTTCCATTTCATTTTTTTGAGAGGGGGGCGTTTCCAAAACTGGCCTACTACTTTGAAAAAAATCTGAATAGGTTTTTAAAAAGTTGTTGATGATATCTCTATTGAATCATTATTTTAACAAAACATATTTTAATGCACAATTTCGTATGAAAAATGGCTAAAACCAATTTTTTTTTTTAGAAAGCGCCCTCTTGAGTTGTAACGGCTCTATTTGAATAATAATCAAAATAAATAAAAACAATAAAAAAGGGGTTTTACTTAGTCGTTTGTAATTTTGTATACTTTTTGAGCATGGTGAAGTTATAACTATTATTTTGAACCGTAATGGTGTAGTTTTTGGTTACTAAAGTTAAGTTTGACAAATACTCAACTATCCCTTTAAGTACATCATTCTATACACCAGTATTCTTCTTTATAAAACTACAATTTGTTCTGTAAAGAATAACGATTTAATTCGTCGTTTACAAAAACGAGCTGCACATTATAGTATCTAAGAAATTTGATTCCCTCGAAGTAGTGATTAGTGAACTTTTAAGAAATCTTAAATGGCAAAGCTTTGAAATACGTAGAGATTATTTTTTAAATGTACTGATCTACACAATGTATTCATGATTGATGACGCACCAGAAACACTATGTAATGAAATTAGAATTTACTTTGATCGCCACGGATTTAATACACGTAATGCTGATTTGTTAAACGTTATAATACCGAAACCCCAAATTGAATTGTTTAAACAATCATTCAAATATTCTGGTGCAAATACATATAATGCATTATGAACCGAACAACAAAATCTACCTTCAGTCGACCTGTTTAAAGTCCCCAATAAGCGTCGCAGTTTTTGAGGTCAACTTTACCTTGTGTTATATTGCTTGAATTCAATTAGTCTGTATGTGATGTATTTCTGTACTTCTTCATTTATTGTGATCCATATTGTTTATATATTTAATTGTATTTTGGTATTTCCCTTTACCGTCCTACAGCTGCTCAGATGGTATTATTTTGGAGTTTATGTATATGGTATATTAAATTATTTTCTGGCAGCATTGAACATTCCGGTTCGCTATACACGTGTACCTCGATGCATGGGCTGATCGTCTGGTGGGTGTATGATGGGTGTGTGGTGGGTGTGTCAAGGGATGTTGAATTATGTGGTGATTGAATACATGCATTGATGTGAATGATGTATTGTGTCTTTGTGTGTACGTGTCCAGTGTCTGTTCAGTGGGTGAACTATTCGTGTGCTTAGAATGACTGTTCGTGCTTTGTGGAACATATGTATATGTATAGTTATCGGTGGGAACTCAATTGAGGCCATTTGTATTATAGTGTTATAATGATGTGTGTGTTTAAAGGGAAAGTTGAGTTTTGGTAGAGAGGGCGCTAGACTACTTAATTGGTTTGTGAGGTAATGAAAAACTGAGTGTAAAATTTGAAAGAGCATAATATTTAAACAATAAAATCATCTTTGTTTGATCAAAATCGGTTCAGAAACGGCTGAAATATCCATAAATATAACAATTTGTAATAAACCCGGGGCCCCGGGTTTATTAGAGAATTTTGAACCAGCCGTTAAAAATTCAAAAAAATGCTTCCTCTTTTCAAAAAAGTTACAAAATAGGTATTTAAATAGTTGTTGGTTATTTCTCTATCTAATCACTATTTCAACAAAGCATCACATGCACAATATTTTATTCAAAATGGTTGAAACCGATGAGTGTTTAGAGAGCGCCCTCTTACGTTTTAACGGCTCTTTTTGAATGATAACATGATCTTTACTACGTCATTTGTAATTTTGTGTTCCTTTCTAGTTATAACTATTAGTTTGTAATGTAATGATGCAGGTTTTGGTTACTAAAATTCAGTTTCACTAAAACTGTACTCTCCTTACCTGAACTCAACTATCCCTTTAATGCTTGTAATTCATAATATGTCCTACCCACAGTGGTTTAAGTGATTTTAGATTGATAACTGATACTGTTTGTATTTATGTCAAAAATGTATATGTATGCATTTTGATGCAACAGAACCATGTTGTAAAACAGTGTATACTGACCAAGTCATCCTGTATAAATACATTAAATGCACAAATAAATTAATAAGATTTATAGGCAAATGTGTTGAAATTAGATGTGAATTTCCATTCCTTTTTAACTAGCTAAAATTGCTCCTTTTCTGAAACACATCGTAATTGAGAATGTTCTAACATAATATACAGTGCGAGTAAAAAAAAACGAAATCGGACTTTGATAGCTTATAAATCCATAAATCCAAAAGTATGTTGATATTGGTTTCATGTTAAAGCTTGAGGACTTCCCTTTAAAATGATATATCATAAACTCTGATCACTTCACGCTTCACCGAACGCGACCTAATTATCCAAAGGCATGCAAAAACTACCGTGTCCAAGTTTGCAGTGTTCTTGTTTTGTGAATGGTTGCATCTGTTGTTTGATTGTCAAAGATAACTTCATCCTGCATGTCCTATTCAGGGGCCCCTCCCTCCAAACAGTGTGGTTGCTGATGTGAGGACAGTGTGTGATCCCCTTCCACCCTGATAAACATGACAAAACTGGCAACCACCTGATATTTTGTTGTGATTCACCAAATGATATTTTTGAAATGTTAATTTGAAGAAAAAAACGTAAACAGACGCATACATTCATGATAAACACAACAACAAATCTAATTCCCCCCTATTCAAAAAGCGTAAAAACGATAAGGTTTTGAGCAAAATAACTTGGCAGGATTGTTCCTACACTGATTGACTAGCTTTTCTGTGAAAATAAGATTGATCCGCCATGTAATGTATGAGTGAGCACACATTAAAGGCAAAATTGTCACTTTTCAAAAGTCACCAGAGTCAAAAATTGAAAATTTTGCCTTTAATATGTGCTCACTCACGCGTGACTCGACGGACCAATTTTATTTTCGCACATAAGTTATTCAATAAGTGTATAAACAATCCTACCAAGTTATTTTGCTCAAAACTTTTTCGTTAAAAAGTTATGCTATTTTGATTAGGGGGGACTTAACTTGTTTTGTTGTGTTTAGAACAAGACGACGGCAAACTTGGACACGGGTAGTTTTTGCATGACTTTGGATAATAAGATCTTGCTCGATGATGCGTAAAGTGCTCAAAATGTGTGATATATCATTTTAAAGGCAATTTCCCAAGCTTTAATGTGATACCAATATCAATATGTGTTTGTAATTGTGGATTTATAAGCTATCAAAGTCCGGTTTCGTTTTTTTTTACTCGCACTGTACAGTGATTTGGTATAGTGATTGAAGTATCAGATATCACTTTTCAAAAAACATCTTATGGTAGTATGCACTATAACTTTAGTTCATTTCAGCTGAATATTTAACTAGAAGTCAAACTGGTTATTACGTACTTTCCTTGTTTTATGAAACCCAGTCTCAGAGAATGAGTATTAAGTCGCTGTGGTTCTTTAGTACATAGAGTCTCAAAATCATTAAAAATGTCTTTTGCTGAAAACAATTCAACTTTACGGAATTCGATACTTACATGTTTCAACTACATTCTCTGAAAAATACATGTCCTAATTGGTAATGTTTACCGTAAATAATGATTTTTCCAAGCAACCTTCATTTTGGTTTTGACCAGAAACTCGGTTTATCCGCGCTGGCTGTTCACGATCGACCGTGAAACGAACGCCACTAGCTGTGTGTGATAATAATAATAATAATATACTCGATTTATATAGCGCCTAATATGATTGATAATCATATCTAAGCGCTTTACAATGATAATATTACCCCCGGTCATAGGATACAATGCAAACCTGCACACATTGTGTGCACCATCTCCACTCCCTGCTGAGCATTCCTTTCAAGCGGCTCATGGGCATTGAAAATATCCTTCACATATGCTTTCACCTCCTACCGGGTCCCCATTTATACACCTGGGTAGAGAGCAGCAATTGTGGATAAATTGTCTTGCTGAAGGACAAAGGCAATGTGCAGGGTTCGAACTCTGGATCTCATGATCGGAAAGAGCGCGCTCTACCAATATTGCCACACCGGCGCGGCGAAAGGAGAGCACTGTCCAGTGATTGGTCAAACTGACTTGAATATAGTTGTATTGTCCGTACGTTGTATTATTTCCGGGAAGCGTTTGCGGCCTACTTTATAGTACCGCATTGAATCGCGCTGGACAGTAATAACCAACCTATTACTAGCACGTCATAGCGCAGTGTGCAGCCTTCCATATCCTACTGTGTCAAACTGCGTTTTCTTTGTCTAGCAGTACATGCAGTGGTACAGCGGCGGTATATTTTTTTCTTTTTCTAATCAACAAGTTTTCGTCAAAATATTACATTTAGAATATATATCACTGTAACTTTCAACAAGATTTCCAATGTACTATACAAAATTACACTTTATTCCGTATTATAAGGCATAACTATTTCATTGGTGTATTAAAATACCAATTTATATTTTACATAACAAATGGGTTTGGCAGCCATTTTGAATGTAAATTATGCCCTAAAATCAGTGAAAAACAGTTTTTAGTACACATTTAGTTTAATTTGCAAGGTATAGTTAACTCAAGGGACCAAATCCCATTCAATTTATTTATGAAAAATGTCACTGATATTGAGGGTATATCATTTTGGGGGCCAAAAGAAGCAAATTTCCGTGATTCGTCGGCCATTTTGGATGTTTGCATTTAAAAAACACCCTCAAGGTTTCTTGTCTGGCACTTGGCAGCTTTGGAATCAGCACCCCCAAATTGACTAGAAACCACCAAAAAGCATTGTATATGTCAAAAAAAGGTTATCGATGTATCGTAGTAAATTTGTCTTAACATTTAGAATTCTACGATTTTTAGTCAAACATGTCAAATTTTTTAGTTGTGGCGGCCATTTTGGATTTTTTAAATTGACAAAAAACATAATAAATGTTGTGATTAGCACTCTTCAGTTTTAGAATTAGCATAACATAACAATATTAGATCAATAGAAATTAATATTTATTCCACGATAGGGAGACTTGGCCTATTTGTGTACTAATTATTCCATGTGTATATTGTTACCAATTCATACTGTACATAAACATGGGTTTGGCGGCCATTTTGAATTTTAATTGTGCCCTTTACACAATAATAAACAGCTTTTAGCAAATATGCAGTTTCATTTGAATAATAATTAACAACAAAATCCAATTCAATATATTTGTGCAAAATGTTTTTTAAATTGAGGTTATATCATTCTGGTGGGCTAACAGAGGCAAATGTCCCTCTTTGGCGGCCATTTGGGATTTTTGGATTTTAAAGAAAAAATTCATGGTTTCGTGATTGGCACTCTTCAGATTTAGAATCAGCATGACCAAATAATCTTAACTAAATTGAAAATACAATTTATTCCGCCATATGGGGAAAATTGGGTCTACTTTTTATTACGATTCCATTTGTACATTGAAATACCTATTCATATTGTACATAAAATGGATTTGGCGGCCATTTTGAATGTTAATTGTGCCCTAAACACAATAATAAGCAGCTTTTAGCATATATTCAGTTTCATTATATTGTAAGTTAACTTGAGGAACAAAATTTAATTTGATTTATGTGTGTAGAATGGCGTTTAAGTTGAGATTATATCATTCTGGGGGGCCAAAAGAGGCAAATTTCCATGTTTTGGCGGCCATTTTGGATTTTCGCGTAAAAAAAAAAAAACGCTCAAGGTTTCATGTCTGGCACTCATCGGATTTGGAATCAGCACCCTCGAATTATCAAGAAACCATCAAAAAACGTAGTATACACCGTGTCCCAGAAAAAACGAAACCGGGTTTCATGGCAGAAATTTTATGTTATAATGAATAATTTCCTTGATGATATATATATGTCTGAAAAGCTATGTGTCTCTTCTTTTATTTGATATACAACTTATGGCACATAATTCACGCATGACTGAATTAGAACGATAGAAAGTGGTGTTACCAAAATTCAATTTGCGCGCAGAAATTGCAAGTTTGGGTGATGTTTTGGGGAGAGTTTTAAGAGTAGTAAACGTACTTATTTTGAAAAAGGACAGACACCGCATGAAAATTCATAATTTTATCTTTTATATGACACCTCATGATTAAAAAATAAATTATATATGCCAGAGAACGAATACAATGAAAACATGCTTGTTTCCTGATACCCATGTTTGTGTAAATTCACTCATGCATCAAAGTCCATTGTCAGCTGCTAGTCAGGAAAGCTGAGCGACTTCTTACTCAACTTTCACTCATTCGGGCAGAAATCAGGCATGTTTTATTGTACTCGTTCTCTGGCATAAATCATTTATTTTTTTAGCATGAGGTGTCATGTAAAAGATAAAAATATGAACTTGTATGTGGTGTTTGTCCTTATTAAAAACAAGTACGTTTACAACTCTCAAAACTCACCCAAACTTCAAATTTATGCGTGCAAATTGAATATTGGTAACACCACTTTCCATTGTTCTAATTCAGTCATGCTTGAAGTATGTGCCATAAGTTGCACATTAAATGATAGAAGAGACACAGAGCTTTCCAGGCATATATATATCATCAATTAATTTATTCATTATGACAGAAAATTTCTGCCATGAAACCCGGTTTCGTTTTTTCTGGGACACGGTGTATATAAAAAAACAAGGTTCGGTGGTCTCTAGCTCGGACTAATTTAATTGTTTCAACAAAACATCACATGCATAATTTTGTTTAAAAAATGGTTGAAACCAATGCTATTTTAGAGAGCGCCCTCTTGTGTTTCAATGGCTCTTTTTCAATGATAACAGGCATGTTACTTAGTCGTTGGTAATTTTCTATACCATTCGAGCATTGTGGAGTTATAACTATTAGTTTGTAATGTTATTGTGCAGGTTTTGGTTACTAAAGCTCAGCCTCACCAAAAACTGTACTGTCCCTTTAAAGACAAATTGAACAAGTTTCAAAAGTCAAATGAACATGTGGGTACCTGTACTTTTCTGTGAAACAGCACATGTTACTGAATGCATTGATTATGATTATTGAAACAGCACATGTTACTGAATGCATTGATTATGGTTTTTGAAACAGCACATGTTACTGAGTGCATTGATTATGGTTTTTGAAACAGCACGTTTTACTGAACGCATTGATTATGAATTTTGAAACAGCACATGTTACTAAATGCATTGATTATGGTTTTTGAAACAGCACATGTTACTGAGTGCATTGAGTATGGTTTTTGAAACAATTTTGTTTGGCATTCAAGCCAGTAGGATTTTCTGAACATGCTGAAAGGGTGCATAACGTTACATTCTTTGCACGCATTGTGACTGTAAAATAATTAAATTTATATGGCTACACTCTCAGTAAACTGCAGTAATGATATTAGCTGTGGTAAATTGTAAATTATGGGCATTTTGTCTTGAGTGCTCAGTCAACCATAAGTGCAATGGTTCTTTGTATTTTGACGTATAATTACCTAACTACCACATAAATATTTTGGCCAAGACGAAACCATGAAACCTTTCTTGGTTATGCGAAGTTATAACTTTTGTGTTTAGGTTTAGATACGTGTCTATTGAAAGCAATCTGACGTTGTTCCCCATGTTGGGGCACGTTGTGTTATTAACCACTTATCATGAACAATTAGGAGGGAAAATAAAGAATAGAAACAGAAACAAACATAATTTATGGCTAACAGTATAATCTCACCAAACAATGAATAAAACAATTTCAAGTTAACAAGCAGTGCACGGAGGCATACAAATACAATAACAGCAATTTCCTATGTACTGGGAACAAATGAGTGCTAATTCTGGATGGGGTGTATTATTTTGAAGGGATCTAGTAGGTCTGTTAACATGTGCAAGAACTTCCAAAAGGTTAACTTGATAAAGTCTGAATTTCTGAATGTTCACTGACAGTGTGAAAATGCCATGGTAATTGAATATCAATATAGATAATGTTCTAATGACAAAATCCGAACACGTGTTAAATACTTCTAATGGCAAAATCTGAACACCTGTTAAAATACTAATGGCAAAACGAATACAACAAGGTTTGTGAGAACCGCGTTCTAAGTTAAAAGTAACTTGGGATTTTGGCAAACTAGATCCGTTTACCTAAGATATCACGAAAACAAAAACAGTTTGGTAAATCGGTTTCCGTTCTAAAGCAAATTTGGTGAAACGATGTCGGTTTTTAAATTTGACAAATTTAATTAAAATTGTGGGTGGAAATATCTCTTCTCCGTCCTATAATGAAAAACGTTGAACTCAAGGCCATATTTAGTTATTTTCAACAAACTAAGAGAATGATAGAAATAATTAGTGAAATTGTGGTCAAAAATAGAAACATAATATTTATTCCTAATCAAACCCATTTAGAAATTAACGATCCTTTCCAAATTGCCACCAATTTTAGTTTTATTGACGATCAACTCCCCATTGTTTATGTTTATTTACATGGAAAAAAAGAAAATATTTGTTTCTTGTTAATTGTTCATGTAAAAATAACACTTGCAGCGGCTCTCAAATGACGTCGCGATCGAACGCATTTGAATAAACACAATCGAAACCAAATCTTTCTTACACCACCTTAGTTCAACCTGTCATAATTTTGTTGTTGCTCTACCGTTTTTTATCATATTTTTGCTCAGGATTCTTCTTATTCACCGTCTCTCAGAGCAAACATCAAATGTCTGAGCTGGCATTGGTTGAGTTTTGTATAGAAGGCACAAAATAATATGTGATAATGAAAAACTGAGTGTCAAATTTGAAAGAGCATACATTGTTAACGACAGAATAAACTTTATTTGATCAAAATTGGTTCAGAAATGGCAAACATCTCCATAAACATACCCATTTGTAATAGTTGTGGGGCCCCACAATTATTTGATAATTTTGAACCAGCCGTTTACAAAATTATAAAGATGCTTCCTCTTTTTAAAAATTAACAAAAGAGGTTTTTAAATAGTTTTTGATCTATTCACTATTTCAATAAAACATCGCATGCACAATATTTTATTTAAAATGGTTGAAACAAACTTAGTCATTTGTAATTTTGTATTTTTTTCAAGCATGGTGGAGTTATAACTGTTAGGTTGTAATGTAATGGTGCAGGTTTCGGTTACTAAAATTCAGTTTGACCGACACTGTACTCTCTTTACCAAAACTCAACTATACCTTACAAAACTTATTTGGAACTCTAGCGATTCTCACATAAATAGTTGTATTTGTATTACCAATAGAAACATGGAACAGGTTTAGGGTTTGCAAATGTATCTCCCGTTATACAGACTGTCCCAGAAAAAACGAAACCGGGTTTCATGGCAGAAATGTTATGTTATAATGACTTATGGCACATCATTCACGCATGACTGAATTAGAACGATGGAAAATAGTGTTACCCAAATTCCATTTGCACGCAGAAATTGCAAGTTTGGGTGAGGTTTTGGGGTGAGTTTTAAGGGTAGTAAACTTACTTATTTCGAAAAAGGACAAACACCGCATACAAATTCATAATTTTATCTTTTATATGACACCTCATGATTAAAAAATAAATGATTTATGCCAGAGAACGAGTACAATGAAAAAATGCTTGATTCCAGCCCAAATGAGTAACTTTCCTGATCTAGCCTGTTTCCCATGTTTTCCCTGATCCCCATGTTTGTGTAAATTCACTCATGCATCAAAGTCCATTGTCAGCTGCTTAATCAGGAAAGATGAGCGACTTCTTACTCAACTTTCACTCAATTGAGCATAAATCAGGCATGTTTTCATTGTACCCGTTCTCTGGCATAAATCATTTATTGTTTGAGCATGAGGTGTCATGTAAAAGATACAAATATGACCTTTTATGTGGTGTTTGTCCTTTTTAAAAATAAGTACGTTTACAATCCTTAAAACTTACCCCAAAAAACTCACCCAAACTTAAAAGTTATGCGTGCAAATGGAATATTGGTAACACCACTTTCCATTGTTCTAATTCAGTCATGCTTGAATAATGTGCCATAAGTTGTACATCAAATGAAAGAAGAGACACAGAGCTTTTCAGACTTATATATATCATCAAGGAAATTATTCATTATGACAGAAAATTTTTGCCACGAAACCCGGTTTCGTTTTATCTGGGTCACGGTGTAGAGATAGTTATGATTGAAGTGTTCAGATATGAAATTCTCTATAAGGGAATTATAACTCTGTTACTCTGTACAGAGTCAGAGCAATGAGTTAGCGAATATAACTTAGCATTTTTGCTCATTACTGGACCATATGACATTCGTTTACCATGCAATTTTCACACATCACACCATGGACCCAATGGTGGACCTATCAGCTCACAGAAATACACATTGTATCAACCCTTTGTCAGCTTTTGTCATGTAAACACAGCTTCTAGATTCCTTTAAATGGGAATTCAAGCCTTAAAATGGCCGTGCCAACCGAATGCATGTTGACTTCTGTTTATCTGTATTAGTGTACACATATAGTATTTGTAAACTGTTAGGCCTAACTATGTTTTGTATATTTTTAAAAGCATTTTATAATTATTTTCTTTCATGTTGCTAAGCCCCACCTCTTTAAAACTCTCTAGAGTGACATGTTAGTATTGACTGGTTGTGACATCTTCTGTCAATCACTGGCCAGCTAACATTGGATGAACAAAAGAAACTAGTACACACCAAAATAACATGCTCACAAAAGCATGCACTGCAAGCTTCCATACCATAGCTTAGGTAGTGCCTTTCTTGTCCTATGATGGTTGAGCTATTCTGATAAGGCAACTGCTATTATTGTATTCAAACGTGTGATGATATTGCGAGCATGCGCTCAGCTTGGGAGAAGGTGCATTCCCCTGTCCATTTCATTCAACGTTTTAGTAACTGAGCAGGGATTGACGGATGATGTCACAACCAGTCAAAATATAATTTTACCCTGGAGAGGTTATTAAGAGGTTGGGGAAAGCAACATGAAGAAAATATATTGCTAAAATGATAACAAATAAACAAAACGTATTTAGGTCAAACAGTTTGCAAATATTTGATGTGTACACTTGTACAGATAAACATAAGTCAACATGCGTTTGGGTGGCACGGGCACTTTAAAATGCAATAACCGTTAAAGGGCTTTGCAAAGTTAAAAACATTCCAACCATCTAAATAAGATTTGGAAGTGGGTGGGTCAAGGGCCATTTTGGATTTTAAAAAAAATGGAAAACCCCACCGAATATAAAGATTTAGTGTTGAAACAATGCACTTTACTCGTCTGAAATCATATAATGACTATTAAAAAGTCATCATATGATTTGAGTTTTCTGTCCATGTCGGAGATGGATGTCCAAACCAAAAAAAAATGGATAGGGGGTGGGCGGGTGGGGTGAACTCTATTCAAATCTTATTTGGATGTTTGTAATGTTTTTAACTGTGCAAGGCCCCGAAGGGAGAAGGTGAATAAGTTAATATCAAATCATTACTAATGCATTTGTGTCAACAGGTGACGCGCAGCAGTGCTACCAGTGCATTTCTCTGAGCTCCGACGCAATCGATATGCCCCCATCCGTCCCCGGGGTGCGAGCCTGCTCAGCAGACGGTTTCGGCGACGTTGTGGACTGCTCTGCATTAGGCGGGTGTGAGAAGGACGATTTGACACTCCAATACTCCTCCACTGAATGTAAGTTGTTTATTTTTCAGTACCGTATTTTAAAGAGAACTCGGCCATACTGTTGAACTCGTCCACATACATACATGTTTCATCAATCGAACATACTTTACCATACATGCATTCATACATACATACATAAGTACATTCATGTATACTTATAAACAAACGTAATTGTATTCATTTTACATCAGTATCGTCGTTGTCATCATATTCATCATCATCAGCAACGGCGTTGTCGTTATTATTATTATTATCATCATCATGATTATCATCATAAATGTCATCAAAATCATTATGATTATCACCATCATCATCGTCGACGTCATTATCATTATCATTACATCATAAATATCATGATCATCATAACCATCTTCATCATCACCATCATGAGGTCTGTTGGCCGAATGCCCTTCCCAATGTTGCTAGAACACAGCAAGATTTTAGCCTGAATATGAAATGAGATTGCCAGAATACAATTATGAATTAGCCTGGTTTTAACATTCATTTCCCGAATATGACATGAGTTCGTTTGAAAGTGATATTATGATTTTGCCCAAATACGATTTTCTTTCTCTCAAAAGTGATATAATTTTGTGAATTTCATATGATTTCCAGAAAATTGCTATATTACAAACTCTCGTTTAAGTCTCCGTAACAAATCACCGGATAGCTTAAACAGATGTCCGAAGGAGGATATAATTTTCAATCCATTCGTCTCCGTTCTTTTGCTTTTCTTGTCCGTTCCTTGTCAGGCGATGTACATTGTTCTATCCGGCGGAATGTTTTATGCATGAAGCAATGGAGACGACTTTACCCACCGGATAATTTGATTTTGCAAATGTTCTATTCGTCGGGCATCCGTTTACGCTATCCGGTAATAAATATTGGGCCGGGCCTTTACTAACATTTATTTTTCCTCTGCAGTTGGTGACTTCTCGGTCAACCTGGAAGTACGCGGATGTGGATTGAATGAGAACCGGTGTTTGGGGAACAACGAAATCAACGCCGTCCTGGCTATCCAACGCGACGCTATCAACAGTCTTCTCGCGAGCTCTTATCCGGATGGGGGAGTTAGCTTCACTAGCGGGGGCGGTGACGCGTGCTTCTGCACCGGTGATCTGTGCAACAGCGGTGCGCGCGTGCGAGCCCCTATCTTGTGCTCGCTTATTCTTGCTCTCGCGTCCATCGTGTTCGCGCGACTCGCTTAAAGGACACCCACACCTTCAAATTAAAAAAAAAGTGTCTTCCATTCAGCACAAGGAAACTAAATGCATAGAAGCAGTAATCTGTGAAATTTTTAAAGGGATCTAGTAACATTGTCAAAATCCACAAAACTTACCACGAACTCTAGCGGTTGTCACATACCCCATTGTTATCGTATAACTTGTATAAATGGAATCGATTTTGGGTACCGAGTTTCTTTTTTGTTATGAATTTGTGTGTATGCTTAAAGTGTTCGGATATTGAATTGTCTATAGGGAGAATTATAACCGTGTACAAAGTGACTGCAGTGAGTTGGCGAATAATACTTTGCGTTTTAGCTCTTTTCTCGGTCATATGACATTCAATTACCATGGAATCTTCACACATCTCTCAGTGTACATATTTGATCACAGAAATTCACATTGTATCAACCATTGATACGTGTTTGGACATTTTAAAGGGACATTCCCTTTTTTGCAATCCAAATTTCAAAAGTTGCGAGGTTATTGTTTTATATGAAAGAAAATGTCATTTAATAGCATGCCTGAACAAATTAGGGCTTGAAATCTCTTCTTCGTGGAGTTATAGACCTAAATCTAATAAACCATCGTCCAACGGTTAATTGTGCATGAAACGTGCATTCACCCGTCGAGAAAGTTCGCTCACGGATTCCACGGAGCGCTATGCGTGACCCCTATGTGACCCGCACTAGCTACGTGACCCGCGCATGAATAACATTGGGTAAGCGATTAATAATCAAAATAACCAAACCTCGCTTAAACTGACTACATGTAATTATATATTCTTAATTTTTTAGATCCTTTTCCGTGGCATACCTTTACAAATGTCGGCTTCACAATACCTTCATAAGAATAAGTGCAATATTGTTGTAATATTACGCTAAATCAGTTAAACTTCATTATTGACCGATATATAGTTTGATGGAGGGAGGCATTTGTTTTTTCATTCGTAGAATCCAAATTCCGGGGCTGTTCGATCTGATTTTTTGTTGTGTGTGTTACATTCATCCCCATCCGTCAACTGGAAACTGTTCAGACGTTTTGTAAAAGAGGGACTATCCCTTTAACAACATTAATATGTCCCTGTAATATATTTTAAAATGTACGGACACTTTTGGATACGGTTTCAGTGAAAAGCCTGTTTTTAGCTTTACAATGACATCTCACTTGTAATGATCATGAAAGCAGGATATGTACAGTAAAGATAAATATGGGTTAGGATCGACAGTCAAATGTTACATCACACAAATACACATTTTATCAACCATCCATCAAATTGTGCAAATGTCAAGTAAGTTATTAGATCCTTTTAATCAAAATCGATCAGCGAATGGAAAATGCATACAGTGAGCTGTAATTGTTCAACCTATATCTACCGATTTCTCTTTGCTTGCTACTTTTAACAAAACTAGTTAAAACTAGTATTATTTTAAATGATGTCAGAGTTTTTAACCAAGATTAATAATTGTACTCTAAAATGTGGGTAGCCCTGGTAAGCCCAAGCATTGTTTGGGCGTCTCCATTTTTGTATTGTCAGGTAAATGTTTTCCATTGTGGCACACAGTCAAGCTGTATAGAGGGAAAAAAGAAGTCACAATTTGGTGAGAATTAGACGAAAATGGGGAGGCGATGATAACAAAAATTAAGAGCTCAGTACTAAAAAGCGCTAAATCCGCTTTCCATAACAATTGAGTTAACTATATCAGTATATAGTATCTATAAATCCACATTCTAGGACAAATGAAAACAATAAATCTTAATTTCTATTTTCATATATTCACGTAGGCATGTCTACAAATCTGGGCAAAGTGACCTGATTTCTTGGAAGTTGAACAAAGGGGATTTAGCGCCTTTTGGAACTAAGCACTCTAAATATTATTGTGGCGCAAGTTGACCCTTTTGCTATAGATATACGTGCCTTATAATTAGGAACTCCTCGCGGTGTTCAGTTTGTTTTCCCATGAATGTTGTTAAGCAAGTTTTAAAGTGTTACTGAGTTCATGGTAACAGTTTTTCTTTGTATTGCGTAGTGTTACTAATAATGAAAATGAGAGTTTTAAATATGCAAATAGTTTTCAGTACAATGTATAGCCCAGATATTATGTTTAGGTTATTTTGATTATGATCCAAAACATTTTAGTTTCCGCAAGTCTGCTTTAGTGTGTAGAGTTGGATGTTTGTCCCATCCATTAATTATTTTGAGGTTACGGGTTTTAAAGGTCATCAAGCATGGGGATGCTATACAGCGGGTCGCCATTTTGAACTCGGCTAGTTTGCGCGCACCGCATGACATCTGAGCTAACGTGCATTACGCACCGTGCGAAACGCGTACGCAAGATGGCGCCGCGCATCTCATTTGACGAATCTGAACTACCTTTAATATAATCTCACGCAATATATCTTCAGCCTGATCCTGACCCTGATTTAAGCACTTTGTTCTTAGTTAAAAGTAAAGCCACGATATTTGATTTGACTTGAAATATATTTACCTTTGCACTAAGATACAAAATTTTGCATCTAAAACTATAGTCATGACCTTGCATAAAGAGAATTTGGAAATAGGCACAGTACATAATATTAGCCATTTGTGTTCCATTATGTTTCGATGGGTTGTTTCACAAAGATTGAACTTAATTGCAATTTTCCTTACAGTGATCCATTCTACTTAATAATATTTTTTCCAAAAGGGATATTTAAGATTTCAATCATACGTACAACAATATCATTGTAATATTTGCCTGAATGATATGCGAGATTTTGTATCCAAAATACAATGTTTACCTAATAAAAATTGTGAAAAATGTACATGCCAGCTTTCCAAATCGTTCACGCGTGGTACCGAATTCGATTGATGTACCACAATTCGAATACTCTTGACTACAATTGGAAAACCCCAAACACCTTGGGATTTAATCTTGAATATCTGCATTATTACGAAGACATTTGAAAATTCAAAACACATTTCTTTCTTTTCTTTCCATAAGCCAAACAACATGGTACAATAGAAGTGTGAAAGCTCCAATTGCTTTAGGTTGAATTTGTCAAGTTAATGAATGGATCACTTTAATATACTAGTTTCGTAGTTGTAAGTATGTAGATACTATGCTCGACCATTATAAGTAACGTACACCCATATTCCATGGTCAAAATTGCATGCGCAGTACCTACAACGAATGGGAAACAATAACAGTATATAATCGCCATCACCGATAATATATGATTATCACCTAAGTTGTATCAATGCCTGTCTAGTTTTCATTTCGTATAGATCTATCGCTTGTAGTTTTAAGCACATGTTCACAGTCTTTCATTTAATACGTATTTGTAAGTACACATTGCTGAAATAGTGTTGTTTTGTATGGTTTACTGATTTTGTGTTTTCTCTAAATCAAGGAATAAAATAGAGCTCTCAATAAAGATTTCATAGTGTATTTTGTTCTACAGATAAACAAATACAAACATTGGAAAAAGTACAACGACGTAGGGCGAGTGGTTAATGAAAAAGAGTAAGACACTCGCAAACACACACACACACACGCGCGCGTACACACGCACACATACTTGTAAGAGCCTTCAATCGGGGATATGTTTTTTAAATGTTATAAACACCTTCAAACGGGGATATGCCCGTTTGTTCAATGATGTTTGGCTTGTCCCCGGTTTGCTGGTGTGTAAACATGGCAATATGCCCAATTGGCGGGTTTAAAAATACACACACATCACTTGCATACACACACACACACACTTATACACCCACTATGTCAAAAAACATGCAAAACGGGCATATAAGGGATATCCGTAAAGTACCTGAGCGAAGGTTTAAAAATGCTTGTAACCTAAATAATTGTGGCATCATTGCAAAGGAAATGTTACATTCTTCCTAATAATTCATATATATTTGTAAAAAATTGTCACAGAATTGATTAATCTGCTATCAAAAGTGATGAAATTTCGACCCGTTATTCGCCCTTGGTCAGCCCGCTGTGTGCGGGTACGATTAATGACGTAACATGTGTGAAGAGCGCATGAGAGCGCTCCCAAGCCCGTCGGCTTTGTGTACTGTAGGTGTATGTGTATACCACCCGAACGCTAAGTATTCTCGTCACAATGTCTGATCTTGAGGAGGAACTGCTACTAAATGTAGACATCAAAGTTGATGTAAACAGCTCCACAAAATATATTGTAATTGTTATAGTGATAGTGATGATGATGATGATGATGATGATGATGATGATGATTTTGATTATGATGAGGATGATGGGGATGTAGGAGGGATAGAAGGAAGAGGACGAGACGGAAAATACCATGAATTCATTCTTCAGTAAAGTCACTAAAAAGACTTCTACTACTAGTACTATTTACTTGCGAATATTGATTATATATGTACCGTTATTTGAACTGCATGACATCATAAAATGCAAAGGTATGCTCAAGATTCACCGTCATGTCTATATACATAACGTGAACTATCCCACTACTAGTCACCAACAATCACTCTCCGCTAGCTGCCGCAGCCAGGCGGCCCGTTTACGAAAACATCTCGGGGAAATTACACGACATAGAAGGGTAGACAAATCTATTTGCATGATTCAATATCATATAATAGAATATTCTTTATACGCAATAAGAAAATGTAATTAGCTGTTTTCGAGAGATTTGTATTCCACTTTCATCATCAGCTGGCGTAAGTTCGTGTCATGTGAAGTCTGGATTATAAACCCCCACCAAAAGTTCCGCAAATCAAGTTTTGAGCGTTCATATCTCCCTTATTACTTTATTACCGTTCATAAATGTGTTACCATTGGAAAGCTTGTATTCTCCCCTTCACAATAATATGACATTTGTTATCATGGAATGTCCATTACAAAGTCAAAAGTGAAATCTTGCAAAAAGCATTAATATGGTCAAACATAATGATAATTTCTCAATCAGTCAATAAAACACACTACATCTTCCTAACAACATACACAATCCTTATTGCACCACCTCAAAATCATAAAGGTATATTTCATCCTAAAAAAAAATGATAAAACGCCATTGACATTCACGCATGACCGACTGAACATCATTCATAACACTGTTCTCACAACAAAAGGACCCAGCTATATAGCCACCTGACGTTGGGCCGATGTCGGAATTTGGTTGCCGGATGTCGGCATATCGCCGTTGGCTCGAGGTTAAAATGTCCGCCAGCCCAACATCGTCACGACGTCATTTTTGTGATATATTGGCATAAGGTCATTTTCCGACAATGGCCCAACATCATGTCATGAGATGACCAACGTCAGGTGGCTAGCTGGGGAGGGTACACTGTTGTTTTATCAATGCATTTTGCAACATTTCACTTTTGACTTTGCCCAATATTCGGGTGTCATGCGCATTCCATGTTATCATAACATATTCATGGCAAATGTCATATCAGTTTAAAGTGGGGAATACAAGCCTTCCAATGATACCAAACTCATGAACGGTAATAAAGTAATATGAGAGATATGAACGCTCAAACTTGAATTGCGGAACTTCTTGTGAGGGTTTTAATACACAGTTGTATACGTCTCGCTCTACCATGTCTACGCTCTAGGCGGGGGACTCGCACGTGTAACGTCATTATCCCGTACTCGTTAATTCCCGTTTCAAGCCAAGTATAGAAGTTCTGAGAAGGGTCTTGGAAAAACGCTTCTTATCGCGTTTCATTGATATTTCAAGACTTAAGAGCAGATGAGTTGTGTTCTGGTTGGTATAAGCTTCCCGTACATGTATAATTTGTCTATTTTGTGATATTTCTTCGCTCAGGTACTTTAAAAAATCATAATTAACATACAGTACAGCCCGACGATCCCTGAAGCACTACCCTGTTCGGAAACCGGGGATATGCCCGGTTTCCCGAATATCCCCGTTTGCCGGTGTTTAAACTTGTGTGTATCCCCGACTGACGGTCCTTATATACGCACACACACACATACACACACACACACACGCACGCACACACACACACACACACACTTTTTTTTTTAAGTGTTTTTTATTCCTCCATATATAACATTTACATTTGAATATACATACTAAAACAAATATACATATACAATTATAATGAACGAAAATAGAAATAGTTATCTTACATACATAAACAAATACAAATCAACTGTATATTCAATTTCCTGACTTCATAAAATAAACATAATGGAGGTTATATAACTAAAGATAAAAGGAACTAAAACATGCTCCTTTACCCCCCTTCCCCCCCCCCCCTCCCCACCCATTTAGCCCAAGAAAAACCCCATCCCCACCCAACCACCGATCACACCACAGTCACACACATACCTCAGACACCCATTCCAGTATATCTGCTCGATTTCAACCTAAAGAGTAATTAATTAACAATATAGAAAGCTGTCACATTCAATTAAAAGAGTAGAGACCCAGAACCTTAATAAAAATTAACAAATTCCCTATAACAAAATAAAAATAATCATATTACATGTATTTTATGGTGTTCCCACTTTTGTAAGTGAACTAATTTACCCTTTTTAATGGCCACTTTTTTTTCTTCTTCTTCATAATCCAAAATAATTTTCTGTACTTTCCGTACAGAAGGAAGTACACCTTTTATTCTAAAAGAATAAATAGTATGTTTTAACCAAAAAATAATAGAGTTACACACACACACACGCGCACACATACGCACACAGACGTTTATAGGGCGTTTCACCATACAGCTATGGAAAGGCCCTGTCACACATCATCGGGTAGCATAGACGGAAATATTTATAATACGTTCGTCTATGTTCGTATGCCTTTCTTGTCACTTGATGTTCAAGTTCAAGTTCAATTTATTCAACCAAATCATTAGAAATCAAATACAAAGTTTATACATGAATGCTGTTGACAATGTAAAATATAATGAATGGTTAGGGACACCTAGGAAACAACGCTTGTAATAGGGCCCTTTCACATAACAATACATAACAATATATTACATACACATTGATGGAAATAAATATGCATACATAAAACTACATTCGTGAGCCCACACTACCCCCCCCCCCCCCCCTCCCCCCAACTGATATGCATAATTACATTCATACCTTGTCGCAGCAGATTTTGAAGAGAAAGGAAATAAAGTACAAAAGATGAACAAATACAGAATAACATACAATTTTAAACAATTCACTTATACACAGTTTCTTAAATCTTGTCAAAGTTGTACTGGATCTTATATTACAGCTGAGATTATTCTAAATGCTTATTCCCACATTTTGAAATGAATTAAGAGCATGCGTTGTACGTACAGGAGGCTTATGTAATAACATTCTTTGTCTTGTGTTGTGAGGATGAACAGATGAATAATTACAAACAAAGTTTTAAATATGTGCGGAAGATGACCAGTATGGAAATTGGACATGAATATTAGGGTGTTAAAGGGCAATGAAACCCAAGCAAACTGTTGCTTTCATAGACTTGAAGAGATACGGAGGAAACAATCTTTGAATGTTAGAGCATAATCGGGCCATAAACAAGAAAACTATGGCTCTTTGAAGATGCCCATTTATTCCTATGGGGAACTCAAATTGGCAACGCACTCTGATAAGTTTGTGGACTACTCCCCATATGTTTTGTACACAAATGTTCCCATTTTTACAGTTTTCTTCATAGTCACACTTTTCCATTCCCCCAACTCATGATATGGTATGTATAAATGCATTATACAAAACATATGTTGAACTCAAACGAAGGGTAAACATATATTTTGAGAAAATTGAACAAAATTGAAATTTTGTGTGCAAAACGTATGGGGAGTAGTCCACAACTTTGCCAGAGTGCGTTGCCAATTTGAGTCACTCACAGAAATAAATGGATATTTTCAAAGAGCCATAGTTTTCTAATTTCTTGACCAATTGTGCTCAAACTTTCAGGGGCTATTCATCCTATTTAGTGTTTGATATTGCATACAACAATTTGTCCGGATTTCATTGTCCTTTAAGCGTTACAAGTTGCTGTATTGGAATAAGTTTCATATTAATAAATAAGGGATTACTAGAACAATTATACTCTGAATTTGTTATGATTCTAATAGCCTTCTTTTGTAACAATTTAATTTGATTTAAATGAGATAAATAAGAGTTTCCCCACACAATGTTGCAATATGATAAGTGTGGTAGTATTATTGAATTATAAAGTAGCATTAATACATTTTTGGGGACAATATATTTTAATGTTGATCATTTTCCATTACCTCTTGATACCTTCAAAGTAACATTCTTTACATGAGCCTTCCAACTTAAGAATTCATCAGTAATAACCCCAATAAAAGATAATCATTGAACACATTGGAGGGATGTATTTTGGATAGATATTGAATCAAGGTAGGGGGGAACTCTCCTGATTTTTGAACGCAATAAAATATACTTTGTTTTTTTCATAATTGAGATGCAATTTGTTATTTTGCAACCAGGAGACTATTTTACTTAATTATAAATTAACTAATGAAATAAGTGTATGCAAATTCGGCTTGCAACGAACAGTCACGTATCGCGTATCACGTGTCACGTTCACGTTTTGAGATATTTCGTCAAAAAGGTGACTCTAATTTACGAAGTGTAGGGCCGACCATTCGTTGTTTTCCACGCCGGTAAAACACGAAGTGTCGCGTTAACCAAAACGTGACGTGAGTGTTTAATCAAGATTTTTAAAATTGCAAGCGCTTGTTACTAAGACTAGACATACACGCACAAAGAGATTTAAAAATGCCGACGAAAATGCCGATACCCCCTCATCAAATCATTTCAATCATTATGTTTGTAATATGTACGTGAATAATTCAGAGTAATCTGAGACGATAATATGCAGTTCTGTCATTTAGGTAATGTACAACCATACCACTTGCATTTTTGTTCTTGTTATTAGAGTATTTCTAAAGACGTGTCGTGCGTGGATTTTGACAAATGTTGATTTCCAGCTGAACTGCTACACGCAGCGGACCATTCAGTTCGCATACGCCTGAAGTTCCCGTGCTCGTAGTTTGCGCGTGGTCGTTAACGGCCTTGTATGTGCATGCATGTGGAAGTGAGTGAGTGCAGTGATCAATGAGTTTAAAAGAAATAAAACAATGATTTGATTAATAGTCTTTAATTATGGTGATTGAATCGATTCATCTATAATCAATCATTTCATCTAACAATCAATCAATCAATCAGTCAATCATTATTCAATCAATCAATCAATCAATGAAACAATTAATCACACCAACCTTGACTTACTTAGATGCACAGGACGGTGTGTCCCTTCGCTCCCCTACGAGATATTCTGTTCCACTCAGGTCTGTTCTGGGCTATGAGCTCTGCCTCGTGTAAAGGTAGTCCCACGTCGCTCTGGGCTTGGTCTCTCCATCTCGTAGGAGGGCGTCCCGGGGGTCTACATGCGTCAAAGTCATTTCTGTATGCCTGGTATGGTAGTCGGTGATGCGGCATGCGGACAACATGCCCAAACCATTTCAAGCGTCGCTTGGTTATCTCTTCACAGATAGTGTTTGTGATGTTTAGTCTTTGTCGGATTTCTTCATTCCTCACCCTGTCCATTAAGTGAACTCTCAGCTTCCTTCTGTCTGATTTACGCAGAGTCCAGGATTCCGCTCCATATGTAGCAATATGGAGGATGAGGGCTCTGTAGATTCTAACTTTAAGAGTTCTTGATATGTTTGGTTGGACCAGATGGTACTCTTCAGCCTTCCAAATGACCAGGCTGCCAGTCTTATTCTCCTCTTCACATCTTCTTCTATGGAAGGAACTATGCTGCCAAGGAAGACAAACTTGTCCACTTTCTCAATATTGGTGTTGTTTAGAGAGATCTGTTGATGGTCCTCAGTCATGATTTTACATTTTGCAGTATTAATTTTCATACCCCATTTACTGCATGCTTTCTCCAATTCACTTGTTGAGATTTTGAGTTTCTCAAAGACCAGTTCCATGAGAGTGGTGTCATCTGCATATCGGATGTTGTTAACCCGCATGTCACCCATCTGTACTCCACCATCCAGCTTTTGAATGTCCTTCATCACAAATTCCAGGAATAGGTTGAAGAGACTTGGAGAGAGGAGACAGCCTTGTCGGACACCAGTTGTGACATCAAACCATTCAGTTATCTTTCCATTCACCATAACAGAGCACTTGGTTTGTTTGTACATGTTTTCAATAAGGTCAGCCATGGACTTGTCCACACCAATGGAACGCAGACATTTCCAGAGAGCTTCCTCCATATGGTGTCAAAAGCTGCCTTAAAGTCAACAAAGTTCCAGTGGATTGGTACCCGTCTTTCTCTGGCCTTTTCGAAGATCTGTCGAACGACAAACACAGCATCTGTGGTGCCTCTTGAACTTCTAAATCCACATTGTTCCTCTGTCAGGTAATTGTCTATGGTTCCTTGGATTCTCGTGAGGACCATTCTACAGAACACTTTCCCAGGTATGGAGAGTAGAGTGATGGCCCTGTAGTTTGCTGGATCTAGCTTGTCTCCTTTCTTGAACACTGGAGTGATGAGACCTTTGCTCCAGTCCTCTGGTATTTTACCTTCCGACCATGCCGCGTTGATAATGTGAAGCAGGAGTTGTCTCATTGGTAGTCCACCAGCCTTCAGAGTTTCTGCATCGATTTTATCCCAGCCGCAGGCCTTGTTGTTTTTCAGCCGTTAAATTGCTGCTTCTACTTCTCCGATTGTGAAGGGTTCACTAGGGGTGTCAGTAGGTTGAGGGTCAGGTATGGTGTGAAGAACATTTTCATCTCTTGGAAATTGCATGTTCAGGTGAGAGCTAAAGTGTTTTTCCCAGCAGTTCAACATCTCTGTGGGTGCCGTTTTAAGGATGCCTTCTTTGTTCTTCACTGCGGGTTGCATCAGTTCTTGTCTCTTTCACCAGCAAGTTTCTTCACCTTCTTGAAGAGCTCGTGGCTGTTGTTCTTTGAGTGAGCGATTTCCATTCCCACTTCTGTGTCGAGAATTTTCTTCTTTCACTTCTTCACCTCATACTTGACAGTCTTATTTTATTTATTGTATTCTTTCTTATTCCGGACCGAGGTCTCGTTCAGCTTGAGAATTATTGCCTTCCTTCTGTGTTCACAGGCCTTACGAATCTCTTCTGGGAGACCCTTGACTTGCTTGGACCTTTTGAATCCAACTACTTCTTCGGTGATGTCATTCGTGGTGCCCCTGAATTTCTTCCACAGCCCATCCACATCTGTGTCCTGGAGCAGAAGTAGTGGCTCAAAGGCACCTCCTATCCTGGCTTTAAAGGCTTCTACAATGTTAGGGTCCGTGAATCTACTAACATCATAGTTTCTGGGGAGGCTCTTCATTTTCTTGGTCTTTGTAGGAGAGAACTTCACATTTGCTAATACGAGGTTGTGATCCAACCAAATGTCCGCTGAGCAGTATGATCTCCAGTTCTGAAAGATTTGTATATCATCTAGTTTGGTAATGATGAAATCAATCTGGTTTCTCAATAATCAATATTAAATAAATCAATTAAAGTATTTGACATCCGAACTAGCTACTTGTAGGCAGTGGCGTACCCAGGATTTTGTTAAGGGGTGGGTGTAGGAATGGGGCTATTTCGTCAGACAAATTTAAGTAAGCGGGGGGAGTGTGGGTAGGGGGTGTCCATAGAAAATGATCGCAGCCGAGGCCGAGACCAGGACCGGTCACAAATTTCGAGGCCGAGACCAAGAAATTTCTTAAGAATCATGTAAGGAGAGGGGGGGGGGGGGGGGGGGGTAGGGGGTGTCCGTCCGCCTGCCCCCTGGGTACGCCCATAATTGGTATAACAGTATAGGTAGGACTGGTTCGTTCACGATTAAATTTACCAAGAATTAGTCTCTTCTCAACGACAATTTACATTTTTGTTTTTTTACGCAAGAGCCAATTTACGTGAGCTTTCATGAATTGCACAAAGTATATCAACAAGCTGTTGGGTCACGTAACCCAACACTTCGTAGACTTGGGTAACCTATTTCACGAAAGGGCGCAAAACGTGAACGTGACATGTGATACGTTACTGTTCGTTGCAAGCCTGCACATTCTTATGGGATAGTACAATTTCAGTGTCATCTGCAAATAAAGAAAACCAAAAATCTTTGAACTCTTTATAATGTCATTTACATAAATAAGGAACAGGAGAGGTTCCATAAACAGAACCATGTGGTACACCACATGATTGGTCTTTAAGCTCAGAATTGACTCCATCGACCACCACATACTGTTTTCTACCAGTCAGATATGATCTGAACCAGTTTAGTGCTACATCTCGCACGCCATAATAACATAATTTATCGAGAAGAATGTGGTGGTCGATGTTGTCAAATGCTTTTGACAGGTCCATGAATAATCCTAAACAAAAGTTACCTTTATCCAATTCAGTTATAACATAATAAGACAAATTCAAGACCCCATGTGCAGTTGAGTGTTTTTTCTGAACCCAAATTGTTTATTAATTAAAATGTAATATTTTTACAGAAAACTAAATAATCTACTATACATAACTATTTCCAATAATTTTGAGAAAATTGACAAAATGGCAACAGGCCTATACTTATCAATATTTTGCTTGTATTTCTTTTTGCATAATGGTACAACTTTAGCTACTTTCAAAGGATTCGGAAATACCCTAGAGAAAATTGCTTTTTTGAATATATTACACAAAGGGGCTACAAAATAAAAGATTTACTCCTTGACTACCTCGGCAAAAATATCATTACAACCACACGCTTTAGCTGAGAATAGTGATGTACACAGTTTTGTCAACTCATGAACGGTAGCTGGTTTCAAAAATTAATTGTTTACATAATCTGAACTCAAATATTTCTTAAAAGAGTTAGGAATTGAATTTGATAGCTTATGACCTATATTAAAAAAAGTAAGAATTAAACTCCTGAACAATCTGTTCGCGTTAAGAATATTTGTCTTTACCTAAATACATTTCATTCGGTATAACAATTTTTTTCTTATTACCAAATACATCATTAATATTATTCCATGTCCTTTTCATATTTCCTTTACACTTCGAAAAAAGGTCATACAATATTTTTGTTTACTATTTTTTATAAGAGTAGTCAACATATTTGTATGCAAAGTTTATTTTATACTAGATGTATCACTTGGTTTGTATAAATACGCCATATAAAGAAGATTTTTCTTTTTTAATTGACACTAATAGACCATTTGATATCCAAGGTTTCTTAGGTTTGAGTTTAAAGGGAAAGTTGAGTTTTGGTAGAGAGGGCGCTAGACTAATTAATTGGTTTGTGAGGTAATGAAAAACTGAGTGTAAAATTTGAAAGAGCATAATATTTAAACAATAAAATCATCTTTGTTTGATCAAAATCGGTTCAGAAACGGCTGAAATATCCATAAATATAACAATTTGTAATAAACCCGGGGCCCGGGTTTATTAGAGAATTTTGAACCAGCCGTTAAAAATTCAAAAAAATGCTTCCTCTTTTCAAAAAAGTTACAAAATAGGTATTTAAATAGTTGTTGGTTATTTCTCTATCTAATCACTATTTCAACAAAGCATCACATGCACAATATTTTATTCAAAATGGTTGAAACCGATGAGTGTTTAGAGAGCGCCCTCTTACGTTTTAACGGCTCTTTTTGAATGATAACATGATCTTTACTACGTCATTTGTAATGTTGTGTTCCTTTCTAGTTATAACTATTAGTTTGTAATGTAATCATGCAGGTTTTGGTTACTAAAATTCAGTTTCACTAAAACTGTACTCGCCTTACCAGAACTCAACTATCCCTTTAACATTTATTTGCTCTTTAAATGGAAAACAATCGTCACACAACATGGTAACAGTTTTTTTGAAATAATTATAACTTGCATTAGTATAATGATTCATATAAATTGCTGACCAATCAGTCTTAGCTAATCTCGTCTTAAATTCTTGTATCTTTTTATCTGTGATTACCCTTTTTTTACATTATTATTAAATTGCTGTTGTACTGATCTATCCATCTTTACCAAACAAAATATAGGAAAATGATCGGAAATATCCATATATAATAAACCAGTTTGTACATTTTCATGAAAAGTATTTATAAATATATTATCTATTAAAGTGCAAGATCTTGCAGTAATGCGTGTAGGCTTTGAAATAAGTGGGTACATATTGTAAGAGAACATAGTTATAAAAACTCATTTGTCTTATCATGAGATTTATGATGAAGCAAATCAATATTATAATCACCTATCAACATTATGTCTTTCTTTTCTGTTAGTAGCACACATAGACATGTATTTAGTTTGTCATTAAAACTTGATACATTAGTATTAGGGGGTCTATAAACACCGCCAAAAACTTAAGATTTATTTTTTCAAACCTTTCACTTCAATAAAGATTACCTCTAACTCTGGTAAGCAAAAGGATAAGTCATTACGAATAGAGTAGTTAATTCCATTTTTCACATTATACAGGGAGGCCCAGAAAGAATGCAACACCTACGATCGTTAATTTCATCAACATCATCGACCACATGTCATTGTTTTTTGTTTGATTGGGTAGAACATTCTGTTTCCAACAAAATGATACCAGAAACATTGATTTTGGGTAAGGCGTTTGGATCCTAGGGCAATTTTTTCTGAGGCAATATCGTTTCCTAAATTTGCTACTTTTTCGTCTCCAGCGATCCTCTGAACACTGAGACATTCTCGCCTCACGGCCTCCCATAGACAGAAGAACCGCATGACTGCTCTCCCTTTGATAAGGAAGACAATGTTGCGTAATCGAGTACCTCGTACGGTATGGCTCATATCCTCTTCCTTATCAAAGGGAGAGCAGTCATGCGGTTCTTCTGTCTATGGGAGGCCGTGGAGCGAGAATGCTTCTGTGTTCCGAGGATCGCTGGAGACGAAAAAGTAGTAAATTTAGGAAATTGCCTCAGAAAAATGCCCCTAGGATCCAAACGCCTTACCCAAAATCAATGCTCATGGCATCATTTTGTTGGAAAAAAGAATGTCTTACCCAATCAAACAAAAAACAATGACATTTGGTCGATAATGTTGATGTAATTAACGATCGTATGTGTTGCATTCTTTCTGGGCCACCCTGTATAGCAACACCACCTCAAGTTTTATCTGATCTACAAACTTGAACCAAGGAATAGTTTTCTAGATTTTACATTTCAAAATGAGTGTTACAATTAAACCATGTTTCACTTATATCTATTATATCAAAATTATATTTAAGTGATGGCAATAATATTGGTAAGTTATCAAAATTTCTGCACATGCTTTTAGTATTCAAATGCATTACTGAAAACAAATCTTGATGGCTCTTGAACTTTTCATACAAATCTTCAGGAAATACATAACTGCTTGCGCCACAAGAAATGTATTGAACATTGTCATCACTTATAATAGCAAGAAAACCATTTTGCTCCTTATTATTAAACTCAATAAAGGGATTAACTCTCAATCCTTGAATCCTTTCTATATCAATATTGTGATTGAGATGAAAGAAACTATACACTGACCAAAGGTATTCATTATCGTCAATAATATGATTTAAAGAGAATATGTTCGATAAACACTTTGTACATAAAAACTGAGTAGAAGATAGATTGAAGAGATCTGCAATGCTTACATGATTAATGCATCACTACAAAACCCACATTCAAACTACCTACATGTACCCTAGCTTATACAATTAAAACAGTCCAAATTCACATTAAAGTAACATTTATAATTTTAAAAATGCAAAGAGAAAAAATACACCTGTGCCAGGTAAGTATTTAGTGTCAAGTTTGTCCCATTAGTTTATTTGTAATTTGTCAGATCAAGTCTAGATCTTCTTCACATGAAATTACCTTTGTAATTTCTTTGTTGTTTGATGCCGGTTTTTATTTATTTATTTATTGAATATATTTATACAGGATGACATGGTCAGTACACACTGTTTTAAAACATGGTCCTGTGTATACAAATACATACATATAATTTTGACATAATAAACATTATCATTTATCAATTTAAAATCACAAAAACCACAGCTGCTAGGGTAGGACATATATTTAATTACAAGAATAAAAATACATTTATTTAAAACTATCATAAAAAATGGCCACAATCGCGTTCCGATGAGTAACCATACATACACATGTTCCACAAAACACGTCATTCAAAGCAGACGATAGTGCACCCACTGAACAGACAGTCAGACACTGTACACGTACACACAGAGACACAATACAATCGTTCACATCAATGCATCTATTCAATCACCACACAATCACTACCTCCTGACACACCCACCACACTCCCACAAGACGATCAGCCCATGCATCGTGGTACACGTGTATATATAATGGAAACTGGAACGTTCAATACTGCCAACAAAATAATTGAATATTACCAAATCGAAAAAAATCCAAACTAAGTCCACCTGAGCAGCTGTAGGTGTAGAGGAATATCAAAATATAGCAAAATATGAATACAACATGAAGCAAAATAAATTATTACGAAGTACAGAAATACATTACATACAGACTAATTGCATCCCAAAAAATAGCACAAGGGGAAGTTGACCTCAAAAAAGGCGACGCTTATAGTGAACTTTAAACAGGTTGAGTGAAGGTAAATTTTGTTGTTCGATTAATAAAGCATTCCATGTATTTGCACCAGAATATTTGAATGATTGTTTAAATAACTCAAAGCGATAATTCGTCCATCACGAGTCCATGCTGTTTTGATTTTGGGACAGTCTCTTGTCTTTTCTAGTAGTCTCGCATTTTCACTCGTAAGATCCTCTTGGATTGATTGTCTCAATCCTGCTAGTTTCTCCTGTGTCTCAAGATCTCTGTCCGCTTGCGATATGACACAAACTTGGCTATGATCGGGAGTGACTTTTTCCTGTGTGTGTTGCATTGACCTTGGAGTTGAGTCGATTGCTTCTCGTATCCTTGCGAAATTGGTGTGGCCTCACATCTGTGGGCCATTTTTAGTGATTTATTTATCAAATTAAAGCTCTCTGTGTCGTTAACGAAGTAGCATTGATAAAATGCTATCAATTTGGTTCGCTTGATTATTATTCATAACTTAATTTGCATGTTGCATATATTTTGCTTTACACCGTTTATAGCCTTTTGGATTAATGTATTTACCTTGTTTGACATTTTAAACTAATTTTTCATATTATTATATATGGATGTATTTTAACTATAACTGTGTTTTTACCTTGTACATGACTATGTAATTCAGCCTCCGCTGCGAATATGTCATTTTCAATAAAAACCTTTATTAAATTAAATCAATTCAACTTACGTACTGCATTGTGTATCACCAAAACGGAAAACAGGCGTACGTATGTTGGAAAGCAATGGGATGCAAGGGTGTGTTTTGAGAGGGTGAGGGGAGGTGAACGGAGAGGAGAGGTGTATGAGGGGAGGGGGAGGGGATGGAAGAGGTAAATTGAGGGTAGGGGAGGGGTAGTGAAGGCAAGAGTCGGGGTAGGGGAAAGAGGAGGGGAGGGGGAAATGGGATGGGAAGGGTATGGAAGCAAGAGGCATAATTTTACTCAATAAGGGAGTTCGTAGTTAGCCCATTGAGCAACGGACGTAACCGGGTTTTCGGAAGATTGTACCCAAAATTGAGACTTTACGCGTACGTTTACGGCACAGCCTGTGACGCACGCATTTAAAGTACAGAGCTCTATGCAGAAATCACCGCGCGTGCGTGCATTCTCCGTGTTTTGTTACATTTACGTTTGTGATCACGATAAGTTTTCTCTTAAATTTCAGCATTTTGACATCGACATGGATGATGACCAGGCTACATCGATAGACGACATTCGTTTGTGGACCGTCCCTCGACTGAGAGACTTTCTGAGAAAACAAAAGTTGAAAGTTTCTGGCCGGAAAGATGAGCTTGTTGCCCTTGTTTGGTCCGTGCATCAGTCACCGGAGTTGGCCCCCGTACGTCTGCGCTGCCGAGGCCTCAGGCAGCCAGCTCGCGAGGGGACCTGGGACTGGGTACGATATGAACGTTGGTATTTTGTTCAAATCCGTAAATAAATAGAACAAATAAATTAAAAAAAATCAGTCTTACCTATATGAGATGTCCATTATGAAGAATTCTGAAAAACATTTATGACTTCGAGCCAATTTTCCCGTGAAAACACGTTTCCAAGGTAACAATAATTGCACGAAAGGTCCATAGAACAACACACAAAATCGATGACAGCGATGACTTCCGGGTACAATCTTGGTAAATCAATTTTCGTCTCAGAAATTGGCGCATGCGCAGTTTGTAAGTACGAACTCCCTTATTAATCGTGGGCGTTAATATATTTCAAACAAAAATGGTTATAGTTTTATTTCCCTTGACACAAGTGGGGAATTAAGAATGTATGAACATCATGTGATATTCTTTGTTCTTGAAATAAATATGTTGTTCTTTTTCTTTACATTCATGACATTGAGAACGCGTTCTGACACGTGACCTGAACCAAACAGTCGCATTGGTCCCCTCAAACCTCCTGTCTCTGGCTGGACAAAATGGGAAAGAGATAACGAATTTACCAACATCTGAATATCACCTCAGTTTAAGGGTAACCTGTGTATTAGTGGGCGCGGTATATTACATTCCATAATGGACAAATTGAGCGCTATTAAAACCGGAAGACGAAAATAATTTCATATTTGTATTGTTAAAAGAAAATATCGTAACTTATGTTGCTACATACAACAGCCGCTGAGGGATTCGTGAAAATGTAAATTACTTAATTATTTATTTATTTATTTATTCAAATATATTTATACAGGATAGCCTGATCAGCAAGGATACTGTTTTTCGTCAGGGTCCTGATATAACATCATACAATATACATAAAACAATAATACATTAATATGATAAATATAAATATAAAAATATGTACAAATAGCATATGACCAGCAGATTCAAGATATACTTTATTAAAATTTTGGAAAAAGTTGTATTAAAATAGTTTCAATTTATTTCAAATCATAAAAACACAATTAAGTTTCTATATATATATATACAGTCTAAATATACTAATTTTTATGAAAGAGAGAAATAAATTGTTTTGGTTACTCCAGCTAGCACGTGATTATCAGTCAAGCAGAACAATGTCAACACAGACATGACAGAACACCTCACAGTCATACAGCAGGCACACGCACAGCCACACATCACAATGGGAGAAGCACGCACATTCACTCATCCGTATCACACAATGGAATCATAACCACAAATAAACACAGCTACATTCATCCACCCGTTCTGCTTTGTCCGATAGATCACGTATATGTTGGAGTATTTACTAAACAACGATTTAAAACAATATAATTAAAAACAGTTATCTATCGTTCCGCTGGTCATATATACATCAGTGAAAATACAGTTGTTTGTATAAACGTTTAAAAGAGGGAAGAGACCTCGAACATTGTAAATGACTAGGCAGCGAGTTCCAGACAATGCCACCCGAGTATATAAGGCTATTTTTATAACATTGTACTTTCGGTTTAGGTAGTATAATATTCAAAGTGTTAGCTGCTCTCGTATTAATATCGTGGCGATCACAAACCATTTCAATTGCATTACATAAGTGAGTAGGAGCTGTTCTATGAACGGATTTGTACATTAGTGTTGCTAAAAAATAATTCATTCGTTGACCTAATGATTGCCATTTTAATGTTTTAATTAAATCTTTTCCATTAACAGTTTCATAATCATAATTAGATGTAACAATTCTAGCTGCCCTTTTTTGTAAGCGATATAATAAATCCTTATTCTTCTGTGAACAATTGCCCCAGACTGTAATCGAATAATCTATACAAGGTTGAATGGTCATATTATACATCATTAATAGAGACTTTTTATCCAAAAATTGGGACATTTTACGCAATGAGTATAATTTACTAGAAATAGATCTAACAAGGTTATGAACATGAGCACTCATTTAAGTTTATCATCAATTTCTACACCTAAGTACCGAAAGCTATGAACCTGATCAATTTTCTTGTCATCCATATAAACATTTAACTGATGTGTTGAACGTGTACTTAAAAGCATAACTTTTGTCTTATCTACATTAAGTCGTAATCTATTTTGTTCATACCATTTAAAAATTAAGTTTAAATCAGCTTGAAAATGTTTCACCAAGTTATCAATATCTTTATCCGCATAATATATAACTACATCATCTGCGAACATATTACATGAACATAATTGTACCGATTGTGACAAGTCATTAATAAATAAAAGAAACAATATGGGTCCAAGAACACTCCCTTGAGGTACGCCATAAAGTATACGTTCAGATTTAGATAACATACCATGACAATAAACTATTTGACTCCTATCCTTTAGGTAACTAATAAACCATTTTAATGAATTGCCTTTAATACCATAATATTCTAATTTTGTTAACAACAATTCATGATTAATGGAATCAAAACATTTAGATATATCAAGAAAACAAGCCGCAACTATTTCATTTTCATTAAATGATTCGAGCCAATCATCGACGGCTCTATGTATACATGTATTAGTTGAGTGATTGGGTAAAAATGCAGATTGATCTATCGAAATTAAATCATTATTACGAAGGTACCGCAACAACTGGGTCTGGACTGTTCTTTCTAAAATTTTCACCATGTGACTAGTTACGGAAATCGGCCTATAATTTGATGGATCATTTTTGTCCCCTTTTCCTTTATATATGGGAGTTACCTTTGATATTTTCCAATGTACTGGGACAATACCAAGTTTAAGACTTTCTTCAAATAATACAGTTAATGATTTAGTTATGACAGAAGCAGCTATACATAGCAATTTAGAATCACAATTCAGTATATCCACATTACTTTCATTTCCCAATTTTTCCAATGCATCATTTACATTACTTTCTTTTATACTATCAAACATAAATTCATGTATACATTCAGGGTTTTTCCATATTATATCTTCAGTATTATTATTTTTTACATTTCCAACTGATACAAAAAACTCATTCAATTTATTACCAGTAAGATCACACGGTAAAGAATCATCTTTACGTTTTCTGGCTGTAATTTTATTAAGTTCACGCCATAATTTCTTACTATAATTTTTACATGTATAAAGTATATTTTTAGTATACTGTTTTTTATTTGTTCGTCTTAATTTAGTAATATAATTTCTAATTTGTATATATTCATCTTTAAAAGAGTCATCATTATCATATTTCATTTTCAAATAATCTCTTTTATAAATTAGTTTAATTATATCTTTCGTTATCCATGGACAATATCTTTGTTTTAAGCGCATCATTTTTAAGGGTGCTTGTCTATTACACACTTCTAAAAACATACATTTCCACTTTATCCACTTTTGATCAATAGTATTTATATCATTTTCATAATCAAAATATTGGAGGGTTTCCTTTAAGTCTAATAAATACTCATCTTCATTAAAATTTTTAAAATCTCGAAACATAACTTCTTTATGCAATTGATTTCTTTTCATAGAATATTCAATGCATGTAAAAATAAGATAGTGGTCACTAATAGAAATTTTCGCCACATCAGACACCAAATGTCTTTTGGGTGTACTAGTTAATATATGGTCTAAACATTTTGATGTCCTATTCGGTACTCTTGTGGGCTTTAGTATCATTTGTGTCAAAAGGAATAAATTTTCAATCATATTAATTGGATTATTACATAAATTGTCATCCAATTTATAATCATAATTCAAATCCCCTAATAATACAATATCTTTATTTTCTTGTGATACCTTTTCCAATATATCCAACAGTGCATCAAGATATGATACATCAATATTGGGGGGTCTATATATACATGACAAAATTTAGTTTGATCTGCTACTGTTTTGATCTGCTACTGTTTGATCTGTAAAAGCTAAATGATAATAATTAGGTAAATTGATGGCCACACGCCTATCGAGCGAAAATGAAAGTGATATTTCTTGCATATTTGTACAATGCTACAAGAGCCTTTACTTTAGTTTCAATTGAATCATGTCTATTTATGGAAGGGAAGTTATGCAACATCAAAGACACGATTTTGCACATCTATTAGATGGATGAAAACTTAATTTCGTACAGCATATGTAAGAACAACGATAATTGGCAAACAGGTTTAGTCGAATTAATTAAAACAATTAAAACGCTTGATCCCTATAAAGGTCCACTTTAGGATGGCAGTGTATCCCATAATATTACACCAACTATGTGCGGGGCAGGAACCAAAACCGGGCAATGGTAACGAAGTGTCACGTAATAGTGTTGTGAAATACCAAGTTATAGAGATTTTTTTTTTCTCTGGCTATTTTCTCGCACTGTTAGCACATAACGTTGCTATAATACATTCATATAATAAATTAAACGTGGCATAGGGGCAAACATTTTGTCCAGAAAGAAATTGAACAAATCAACAAGACCGACTTTTCGCGTGAAGTATCAGCATTCTGGTACTATTAGAGATTATTATACGGTCGGAAACCGTCTATAGACGCCATTAAATTCAATGTAAGATATATCCATGATTATAGAGACATTATGAAAATCGAAACTCATTTTTGTTTTACTATAATCCAAACAACGACGCACAAGAGAAGTGGGCAAGATACAAGTGATTTTGCTTGAAATTTGAACAAAGTTAATTGGTTCCTTATTATATTTTGAAATCCCCAAAGAGTTATTACAAGGTCCATCGTGTTACCGTAGTTTAACCCTAAAAAGACCGGGCTATTTGAGGTCTCCCTACGGCCGGGGGGGGGGGGGCATTATGGCCCCCCTTAACCCTAATAAGGCCGGGCTATTTGAGGTCTTCAGCATTGAAAAATTCATTAATTTGCACATTTATGGCAATTTATGCAAATACGGTCATAAAATTCATATTTTTACCCATCAATCATATATTCTTCATAATTAAACATTGGTTTTCACTACATATATTCTTTAGAGCATTTAGAATAATAATACGACAAACAAATTTGGAAGAGCCAGGTTCTTCCTTATGTTTTCTATTGTTTTTATAATTTCTTATGTATTTCTTTGTGTTGTTATCTTATGTATTGTATTGTTTTTGTTGTTTATTTTATTTCTAACTATAATTCAACTATTTTGAACCCCAAAACAAACATATGAAATGTAAACAAGACCAAATAACCAATGATATACCTCTTTTTACGAAAACTGATATTTCCATATGTTTTGTACACAAATCTCGAAATTGAGCGATTTTCGGGCTGACATGCATAGACAAAAGGTCACGTGACTTCGTAACGGTAAGTCCGATTTTCTAAATCTAAAAAAAAAAAGTCACCAAGCAGCGGCGCGTCATCTTACCGCGTTTTTGAGCAATAAAAAAAAATCGCGGAGGGGGCCATTATGGCCCCCGGCCTTATCAGGGTTAAGATCTCGGCCGCGGAGCGGCCGATCGCCGTGAAAATATGCACACATGATAACGGAAGTGTATAGAATACAATGGTATTTTAAAGTTTTTTTTATGGTAATTTATGCAAATTAGGATATAACATTCCTATTTGTACCCATAAATCACTTCGCGTAATACCTCACACTTGTCTTTACAAAAGTTTGATTTCATTTTCTAAATGTTTAGCGAGGAAACAAAGTGTGTATTGTTGTTATGTTATATGTCCACTGGGTATTGTGTGAAAATGCCAAGTTAAATGGACGTAATATGCATTTGGCCGAGTAATGAGCAAAAATGCAAATTGATATTCACTAACTCATTGCACTAGATATTTAAGATTGAAATGTTGGACTTTGTTATTATCCACTCGATATGTATAACTGCCTATACATTCAGTGCAATGAGTAAGAGAATATCAATTTGCATTTTCGCTCATTAATTGGCCGTAAATCCATTTAACGTATACACATCCACACATTACTCAGTAGAATCTGTTTGCAACACTACACATTTCATCAACGATTCATCACTTGGTAACTATATATCCCTTATTCCCTCTAATATATTTATTCATGTATTTATTGATTCTCATCTGACATGTGCAACCTCACGAGGTGTGTAAGCATTAAATGCATGGCCTACATTATATCCCACTATATCTAACTAATAAAAAGTGAGGGGCAGAAAAAATAAGCGGGCAAACATGATACAAGCTGTAGCATTTGTCACGTACAAATTGTTGGAATCCCAAGTTATATTTTTGTCACTTCAAAACGGCTTGTACAAACACTTGAAGTTATTATAGGGGTCTGCCTTGTTAAAACCATTGGCTTTTATTGGTAGTTTCCTAAGTACATTTTCATTAATATATATATCTTTTAGTAATTCTGGTAAGTTATTGTAAACATATTTTCGTTAGTTTTCGTTGTGTTTATTTTGTATAATCTGTATGTTTTACCTTTATATAAATGTTTGTCTGTGGGCATTTGGATGATTTGAAGTGGATTAAATACAACAATTTTTGAGTGATTTTCATTAAAAAAATAATGTTGTAACAATGAAGTGTAGGGTAATTATTCGTACATGTGTGTGTTTGTGTGTGTGTGTGTGTATGCGTGTGTGTGTGTGTTTGTGTGTGTGTGTGTGTGTGTGTGTGTGTGTGTGTGTGTGTGTGTGTGTGTGTGTGTGTGTGTGTGTGTGTGTGTGTGTGTGTGCGTGTGTACTGGTTACTTTAATATAGAAAGGGGGGTCAGACAAGGTGATCCATTGTCGCCTTATCTGTTTTTGGTTGCAATAGAATTATTGGCACATGAAGTAAGGAGGAACAAAATAATTAAAGGGATACATTTTGGGGAGCACGAAATAAGACAAGTATTGTATGCAGATGATATGACAATTTTTTTGAAAGATATAGATTCCATAAGAAGGTTGCAATATATATTTGAAGAATTTGAAAAAGTAAGTGGCTTGAAAGTCAATAAGGACAAGACACATTTTATGTATATGGGTGAGGAAACTGGGAAACCAGATGGGCCTTTATTTGGAAAATTTGTTAAGGAAGTAAAAATTGTAGGTGTTCATTTTTCGGTCGATTTTAGATTAAAAGATGATCTAAACTATAAAGAAATATTAAGTAAAATTAAAAAGCTTCTAGGTTGGTGGAAACAACGGGATTTGACCCTAATGGGTAAAATTCATTTATTGAAAACGTATGCTTTAACAAAGTTGAATTATGTTTCATCTCTCCTTGTTGTTCCCTTATGGGTTTATATAGATTGGAGAAAATATCGTTTGATTTTATATGGGGAGGGAAAGATCGTATAAAAAGAAAAATTATGTATCAAAATTATAATTATGGTGGAGTAAAAATGATTAATTTTGAAATATTTGTTAGAACGCAGCGGATAATGTGGGTGAAACGATTATTATATGGAGAAAGAAATTTGGGATGGAAGTTATTTTTTGATTATTGCTTAAGTTCAGTGGGACGAAGGCTAATTTTCTTATGTCATTATGAAATGAAAAAGATGAAGTTTATGTTGAAGATTCCACCTTATTATTTGGAAATGTTGAAAGCTTGGAAAGAGATTGATAATTTAAGGCATGTTAATGGTTGTATGAATCCAATTATTTTTAATAATAGGAACATATGTATTTAAAAAAATAAGATGGTATTTGATAAAGAATTATTAGAACGAGGGATTGTTATGTTGAACCATATTATGGATAATGGACATGTTAAACCCGTTGCGTACTTTTTGAACCATGGTATGACAGGTGAGAATTTGCTTACAATAATTGATATATATCATGCGATTCCGAGGGATTGGAAAAATGATTTAGGTTTGATACAATTTTGTGAGGTAGACTTAATAAATTATGATATTAATTTATATCTTTTGGATAAAAAATTAAGTTTTAAGGATGTACCATCAAGAAAATTATATGATTATTTTATTAGAGAATTACAAAAGTCATATGTTTTACAGATAAGAGATGGACAAAATGATTTTAATTTTATAGATAAAGAAATGTATGAATGTTTTTTTAAACCAAGAATAACATTAATTATTGGGAAACAGAGAGAGTTTTAATTTAAGTTACTGCATGGGGCAATTTACACTAAAGATCATTTATTTAGATTTGGATTTGTGGAAGATAACTTGTGTTCGTACTGTAAACGGGAAAGGGAAACATATTCGCATATATTTTTATTTTGTTTAAATGTAAAATTGATATGGCAAGCTTTGATACAACGTTTTGAGTTAGATGAAATAAAGGACTTAAATTGGCGGGATATATTTGTTGGATTGTCAGGTAATTCAAACAGAATAAAATGTTGTAATACCATTATTTTTATGGTTAAATATATTTTATTTATTTTATTTAGAAAAGAGGGTGTTCTACCAAATATTGATAAAATACAGAAACTGTTATTGGAGTATAAGGACCAGGAAAAGGGAATAGCAACTAAAATGGGGAAATTAGGATTACATTTACAAAAATGGGAAACGGTAAAATTAGAATAAGATTGAAAGAATGAACTCTTCATACGCGATGTTTCTCCCGTGAGCATGTAACATTTAAAAAGAATTGATTTAAGTATGTATTTTGTAATTATTATTTTTTTTTAAATGTGAGCAGATTTCCGTGGCAGGGGGAGAGGGTGCAGGGGGTGGGGGAGGGGCGGTGGGAGAGGGCGGTGGGGGTGGGAGAAGTAGCATGTCTTACTTCTTTTTATTTATTGTTAAATCTCCATTGTGTTTAATTTGTGTGAATTACACTTGATTTGTACACTTGAAATGTAAACTTTTATTATTTAAAATGTTATTCAATTGTAAATGTTATTTTAATTTGGAGAAATAAAAATCACTTAAAAAAAAAAAAAAAGTCTGTGTGTGTGTGTGTGTGTGTGGGTGTGTGTGTGGTAATGTGTGTGCTTGTGTTTGTGGGGGTGTTGCTCTATACATGTATTGTAATAAGTGCTCGTACGTATTTCTTATTTTGTTGTATTCTTATTTTGTTTGCTGAACAACACTGAAGAACAAAACACAAAGTGAATTACTCACTGAATGATAATGATAATTGTTGATGTTGCTGTGTGATATTCGTGCTGCGATAATATCGTGTTGTTGTTTTGTAAACTCATTTATTCGCTGCGATTCGCAGTTGGGTGTAGGGTATGTGGGTGTAGATTGCCTATTAGTCCTTACTAATTCTCCACATGATAACTAGTAGACTATTAGATATAAAAGTCATCCATTAACCTTAAAACATTCTATCAAAACCACTAAGACCTTTTACAGCTTTATTGAATGCTTTGCTCTGTGTGTATTGGAAATTCCTTTAATTTGTTCAAGATTTGTCTAGAATTAGTGATACAACTTAGATTAAATAAAACAAAAACTCTATTGGACCTTTTCTGGTCAGAAATATCCGAATTTCAACAAATCGATCGTTTATAGTATCCGAAATAAGAAACTTTGCGCGAACGATCGAAGATAAAATCTGAAATGATATGACGATATGATCGAAGTACCAATTATCTCTTTTGGGAAATTCTTATAAAGTTGATGGTTCAATTTAAGTTAAGGAGGCTCTGCCAATGTGTCCCAAACAATTTTTTTTTACATTTGTATGGTCTATTTTCACAAACTTGTATGCCTTTCTATACAATCTTTTATGTATCGATCTAGACCAGGCCTGTACTCGCCGATTTTCCAAATGAGTAAGAAAATCGCTTATTAAGCTTCCTTTTTATCGGAAAATTTAGAATTTATGCCACAGAGTGGGTGGACGGACAATCCCGCGCGTAATCACATTGTGGTCTAGATCAATCGACACGTACAAACCAGTATTTAGTTTCTTACTTTATAACCCAATTACATATTTAAGTGGTATAATCAATCACATGTCGAAATTGTATTAACGTGGTAACGAGTGTAAAGGAAAGAGCATACTATAAAACTTAACACATTGATCGAAAATCTTTACACGCCAATAACATGATTGTTATAAGTAGGTTAATGACCAAGCCTTACTCCACATTACACGAGTGTGCAAAATGAACCGCATAATTGCAGTTTATTTCAAAATGTATTAAAATAATGAATTATAATTTGTTAAATTATGCATGATAGAAATTAATTTAGGATCTTTCTTTTGATAGTTGATCGGTGGTTACGTGTTTGATATGTATTAATTTGAAAATATTGCGACACTTCTCATAAATAATGCATTCATCTCTATTTGTATTAATTTTCCAAATGAGTGATAAAATCGCTTCGATTGCTTCCTTTTTATCGGAAAATGAATAATTCTTGCCACGGAGTGGATGGACGGACAATCCCGCGAGTAATCACTTTGTGGTCTAGGTCAATCGACACGCAAATCCAAGTACTGTAGGTTATATTGTATCACCCAATTACATATTTAAGTGGTATGATCAATTCAAATGTCAAAGTTTTATTCACGTGGTAAAAAGTCATCTCTTATTTATGAGCTCATTTACCTTATTGTTATAAATAGGTTAATGACAAAGCCTTACTCAGTGACGAGTGTGCAAATGGAACCGCATAAGTGCAGCTTTAGTTCAAAAGGCAGTGTAATAATAAACTGTACTTTATTAAATTATACAAAATATAACTTCTGTTCTTTCTATCGGTACTATCGGTGTTTTATATGTGTTTATTTGTATATATATATCTAGACATGCATTGATCCATATTATTTTTCAGATAATAATTTTCACGTTGTGTCCTCTACCAATCAATATTGAAAGCATAACACGTTCATCGTAAGTCGTATTTTATTTATTAGCCAATTACATAAGTAATGCAAATAGGCCAATGACAAAGCTTTATTCAGGCTAAACGTATGCAAAATAATAGAACCACATAATTGTACATTTAGTTCAGGATCTATTAGATTAAACAAATTATAATATGAATATGTTATCTGTATTGAGGTGATATATCGGCGGTAGTGATTGATATGACAGAATTGTCATAACTATTTCACTTGAAAAGGTATTTTAATACTAACTAAAACCACTAGATTTTAATTTTAGTTAAAGAATATTGCTGTCATGTACTTGATTAGAAACATCCCTTTTTATAATGATTAATCGGTAGTTACGTACATGGTATGGCTTAATGGAATAATTGAGTTTTGGTATTGAGGGTGCAACACAAACTAACTTGTTTGTGAGATAATGACACACTGAGCGTCAAACTCAAAAGAGTATACAATTTTAATGACAAAATGAACTTTATTTGAGCCAAATCGTTTCAGAAATGGCTGTAATATACATACACATAATCATTTTTTATAATTGTGGGGCCCATAATTATTCGAAAATTTTGAACCAGCCACTAACAATTTTTCGAATAATGATGCTTCAAAAATGTACAAAGGAGGTTTTTTACAAAGTTCTTGATTATCTTTCTATCTAATCAGCATTTCAACAAAACATCACATGCAAAATATAAATCTTTAAATTAGTGAAACCAATGAGTTTTTAGTCAGTGGCTTTTTGAGTTTTAACGACTCTTTTAAAATGATAACAGGCGTTTTACTTAGTCGTTTGCAATGTTGTATTCCTATTATGGTGAAGGTTTTGAAGACTGACATTCAGTATGGCCAAAACTGTATTCTCTTTATCAGAACTCAACTATCCCTTTAATTTGTAAATATACTAACATATGTTTAAATATTTACTTGTCTCCATTTATCTTCTACAATATTTACGTATATTCAAGTATAAAACGTTAAGAGTTACTCGTCTTATATTTGTCATCCAAATACATACGTGATATAATAATAGAAAAGCCATATAATCGTGGTGAAGAATGATGAGGGAATCATATACATATATTTTAATTATAAAGCATTGTTATACAAAATAGTTTTAATTTGTCAGATTGGAAATAATATTATTGAAATTAAATTTGTCTATTATGATTGATTGTTTTGGTATCGCTTTATTGGAAAATATACAGAACACATTTCATAGAAATGGATTTATCTCTAATAAAAAGAAAACTATTCATTATGTTCATAATGCGTTTCTGCAATTTGCAAAACGTAACAATTTCATCGCAGTTCTTCAGTTATGAACTTGGCAATTACATGAGTGTTATAAATAGGTTGATGAATCATGAATTTATCTTTAGTTAAATCTATAAACTATTCATTATGTTCATAATACGTTTCTGCAATTTGCAAAACGTAACAAAATCATTACAGTTCTTCAGTTATGAATTTGCCAAATACATGAGTGTTATAAATAGGTTGGTGACAATATTTGACACTGTGGAAAATGTTGTAAATATATAATAATACAAAAAAAAATTAATAATAAAATAATAATAATAATAATAATAATAATAATAATAATAATAATAATAATAATAATAATAATAATAATAATAATAATAATAATAATAATAATATTTATAATAAAAAGGACGTGTTTGTAAAGAGCCTAATGCAGAACAGCCTCTAACCGCTTTTTAGTATCCCTGGTCATTTGGTGCAGTTCAGACCGGCACTAATAAATGGATTGTACTTTTACTTCCAGAAAAATGGTTTGCATTTATTTAGATAATAATTATCTTGATAGGAAATGTTTTTCGTCTATTAATGATAGATCATTGGTAACGAATATTTCCTATGGCTTAATGAGTACATAGACTAAAACTCTTCATTATTACGCTTTTATCTATATTTATATTAAATGTAAAGGCCAGTTTTGGAAACGCCCCCCTCTCAAAAAAATGAAATGGAAACTCTTATTACCAATTATGTGAAAGAATATAATTGTACTAATATAGGATTATCAAAATTTGGCCAAGAAACCGCCTACTAATTGATGTATTTGTGAAAATATATATTTATTCCGTCGGATTAGATATCGCCAAAGCGGAATCGCCCATACGCTACGTGTATTACGACCACAAGGACTGTGCACACGCGGTGCTCGCTATAAACGTGCTATATCTCCCCCAGCGTTAGCGGTGCTGAGAGTTCTGAACGCGCGGTGGATTTATGAATTTCACAGGCGGATATTGAATTTCTTCCGATATTTCTGCATTTAACGATGATTAGGTTCGGATTTTACCACACGAGCCCTATTTCAATACATATTCAACAATATTGATCAATATAGATGTATTTGGCTACTTTCCTGAAACTGGACTTGGCATTTAAGATGACTGTATTTTACATTGTGATCAATCAATATTCAAATCATAGCACATTCATCGTCAGTCTTGTATACACACAATCACACATACGCACACATACACAAACACACACACACACACACACACACACACACACACACACACACACACACACACACACACGCACACACACACACGAACACACACAAAGACACGAACACACTCTTAAACAAGCCACATTGAATCGAGGAAGATATTCTCATCATAGCATTTATTTAAAAATGAATGTTAACAACACAGGATATACAACTAAGAAATGAATGTATTCTATAAGGGGCGTTCAAAAATTGTTAAGCCTGAGTTTGTCGGAGCAGGTAATTGGTTTACATAATGTTGTGTACGCAATGTTGTATCCTTAACATGCTCAGTGGTGAAGGGCCAGGTCAGCTGTATTTTGTCTTTGTTGCAGACTGGTCTTTTATGCTACAGTGTAACTATCAATCATTTTGAAAAAAAAGAAAGCAATGCAAGTTGATGATAGGCATCCGCTACTCCAGGACAATGCTACTGCTCCTAAGAGCAGGGTGCCCCTGAACATCTGAACAAAAATAGTCGCTTAGATGGGATTGTTGCCGCTTCCACCTAATTCCTGCCAGGACCTGGGTGTGTTTCACACAAATCTTAAGTTGATCTTAGCACTAAGATGGTCTTTAATATTATGAAAGGACATTAGTGTCTTGAAACAGATTTTTAAAAGTTATATTGAAATGCATAAAATGTTAATTCAAATCAAAGAGTTTCATAATCTTTACATCAATTCATAAAATCTCTTTGATAATTAGCAAATATATATGATTTCAATCAACATTTTTTGCATTTCAACATAACTTTTACCAAAATGTTTCAATACACTAATGGCTTTCCATAATATTTTAAGACCATCTTAGTGCAAATGTCAACTTAGGATCTCTGTGAAACACCCCCCTGTCATCCTTAGATTTCTTCTCAAAGATGATGTGCTTTTAAGGAGGATTCTGAGGGGGTTTCAAGAGACTTCTTCCAAGAAGGTCCTGGAGGCCCTCCGGAAGCATGCCGAACATGACCTGGATGGGGATGTGGATGGGGATTATAGTATACTGTTGTTAACTGGTGGTGGAGGGAAAAGCACGGAATGTTACTCTCCCGAGGGATAATATTATACAGTTGTTAACTGGTGGTGGAGGGAAAAGCACGGAATGTTCCACTCCCAAGGGATAATATTATACTGTTGTTAACTGGTGGTGGAGGGAAAAGCACGGAATGTTCCACTCCCAAGGGATAATATTATACTGTTGTTAACTGGTGGTGGAGGGAAAAGCACGGAATGTTACTCTCCCGAGGGATAATATTATACAGTTGTTAACTGGTGGTGGAGGGAAAAGCATGGCATGTTCCACTCCCAAGGGATAATATTATACTGTTGTTAACTGGTGGTGGAGGGAAAAGCACGGAATGTTCCACTCCCAAGGGATAATATTATACTGTTGTTAACTGGTGGTGGAGGGGAAAGCACGGAATGTTCCACTCCCAAGGGATAATATTATACTGTTGTTAACTGGTGGTGGAGGGAAAAGCACGGAATGTTCCACTCCCAAGGGATAATAATATACAGTTGTTAACTGGTGGTGGAGGGAAAAGCACGGAATGTTCCACTCCCAAGGGATAATATTATACTGTTGTTAACTGGTGGTGGAGGGAAAAGCGCGGAATGTTCCATGATATTGAGGGAAGAGTAAATAAGTCCCAATACGTAGTCGAGGGACTTTTTTTCTTCATGAAATAGCATTTAGAATCCCGAGGGGAACATTCCATGATTTTCCCGACGGCAAAGTTAACAACTGTTTTATCATCTGAATTGCCATGTAACAGTGCCATGTAATATCAACAAAATATCATATGGCAGCTCATGTACTGTATTACTAAGTCAGGTGATAAAGACTAATGAACAGCTACCTATACCAATCATTTTGTAGCACCTTATCTCCTTCAAAGTCTTTGAAAGTTATGCTATGAATATTTTGAACGCCCCTCATATACAAAAGTAAGAGCAGAACAAACAAATAATTAAATGGATTATATAGTAAAGCATTGCTTATCTTATCTTATACTTTAACTTACACTTACACATTCAGTTTAACTACTGCATTGACCCTAACAATGCCGGGCTATTTGAGTTCTATCTACTGAGTTATGTCTCCGGCCGGGGGGGGGGGGGGGGGGGGATGGTGGTGGGTGCCATTATCTCAGCCGTGTAACTGCCTTACGCCGTGAAAAATATGGTATTTTCGCTTTTGCATATTTACATAAAAAATATATATTTTGTTTAATTTCTAACTATAATTCAACTGATTTGAACCCCAAAACAAACACCTGCAATGGAAATATTACCTAATGACCATTGTTCTATCCCTTTTCCGGAGAAATGTTAATTCCATATGTTTTATACACAAATCAGACAAACGGACACATGACTTCGTAACGGTGGATCAATTGCGGAGGGGGTGAGGACTTATAGGGTAAGAATGCTTTATAACAATTCCTTTTTTTTAGCTACAGCAGTAAAATGTTCGTGCTAATTTGCCTATTCGTACTTAAATGCCTTGTATATTTATTGATTATAAATGCAATTTAACAAGTTAAATATTGAATAATAATAACAATAATACTATATTCGATTGATATAGCGCCTAATATATCGTTATCTATAGGCGCTTTACAAAGTATATTAAATAAACGTTATGTTATATTATTTACAATTTACTTAAAGGGATAGTTGAGTTTTGGTAGAGAGGGCGCTAGACTACTTATTTTTTTTGTGAGGTAATGAAAAAGAGTGTAAAATTTGAAAGAGCATAATATTTAAATAATAAAATCATCTTTGTTTGATCAAAATCGGTTCAGAGACGGCTGAAATATCCATAAATATAACAATTTGTAATAAAGCCGGGGCCCCGGGTTTATTAGAGAATTTTGAACCAGCCGTTAAAAATTTTTAAAAATGCTTCCTCTTTTCAAAAAGTTACAAAATAGGTATTTAAATAGTTGTTGGTTATTTCTCTATCTAATCACTATTTCAACAAAACATCACATGCACAATATTTTATTCAAAATGGTTGAAACCGATGAGTGTTATTAAAGAGAGCGCCCTCTTACGTTTTAACGGCTCTTTTTGAATGATAACATGATCTTTACTACGTCATTTGTAATTTTGTGTTCCTTTCTAGTTATAACTATTAGTTTGTAATGTAATGATGCAGGTTTTGGTTACTAAAATTCAGTTTCACCAAAACTGTACTCTCCTTACCAGAACTCAACTATCCCTTTAAATGGGTACAGTTTTGATAAGGCTGAACTTTAGTAACCGAAACCTGCACAGGAAATATTACAAATTAATATAACTCCAACATGCTCGAAAGGTATACACAATTTCAAACGACTAAGTAAATGCCTGGTGTCATTCAAAAAGAGCCATTAAAGGGACTTAGTAACATTGTCCAAATCCTCAAAATAAAATTGTAATTCTAGCGGTTCCTTTATACCTTGTTGTATTCGTATTAACAATAAAATCATGGGACAGCTTTCGGTTTTTCAAATTTCCCTTTCATTACAAAGATATGTATGATTGAAGTATTTAGATAAGAAAATCTCCGGGCGAGATTTTCATCCCTGTACAAAGTGAATGCAGTGAGTTGGTGAATATCACCCAATATCACTTTGCATTTTTGCTCATTACTTGGCCATACATTGTCCATTTGACCTGAAATTTTCACACAATACCCTGAGGACATATGAGATAACAACAGTATACATTGCATCAACCATTCATCAGTTTTTGCACATCTCAACAAAGTTACTAGATCCCTTTAAAACACAAGAGGGCGCTCACTAAAAACTTTAAAGACATTGGTTTCAAGCATTTTTCATACAAAATTATGCATGTGATGTTTTGTTGAAATAATGATTAAATAGAGAGATCATTGCAACTATTTAAAAACCGCTTTTGAAAATTTTGGACAAAGTGTTAGCATTTTTTTTTAAATTAACGAATACATTTCGGTCCCAAATTTAATACGATAGAATATATGTATTATTATTTCACCCATTTCTAAACCGATTTGACCAAATAAAGTTTATTCTGTCATTAAAATTGCATGTTCTTTCAAATTCGACATTCAATTTTCCATTAACTCACAACAAATTGTGTTGTGCAGCGCCCTCTCTACCAAAACTGAAGATCTAAGATTAAAACAAAAACTATATATGCACACATTGATTCGAATGATCAAGAAATACATCGGCATACCTTACGAATTAGAAACGTATTTGTATACAGTACTTATATTAATGAAACAAAAAGTATTACCAGATCTTTACAAAACAATGACAAATGACAATGACAAGGGATACGATTTAAATTGAATGAAAATTTTGAATACTATGAAACGCTATTTTTTAATGATGTTTACACCAATTAAAATGCTAAGAAACGAATTTGAATTTACCTACAATATATACATGTAGCTGCAGTGACAGAATCACCGAAATGAAATGCACATAATAATTTATTTGATCAGTTTACGTTGCTCTCTTGTCAACTCTTTCAGTTGAATTGCCTTGCTGTAAGACCTAATTGGCCCTCGCACTGAACAATACTGCACTGTCTAACTGATCAACATGGTTGAAATAGTATACAAGAGGTGTTATAATATGGTAACATTTTAACCATAACATCGTTAAATGCAGAAATACAAAGAAAGTTCCATAAACGCCACTCAGATGGGGCCAACATTTCACAACTTGTTTGGCCCGTACTCGCTTGCTTGAATTCCCATAGCAACCCACTCGAATCCGCGTGCTACGTGGTTTGCACAGAATGCGTTTGAAGTGTATCCGTGGTAACTGCATTTTATTGCTCAAATATTCCATTCATGAAACATTTTTTTTCCCAACGTTTTACATTTACAGATTAGTTGCAATATCCTTTCACTTTTTTGCTGATTACAGCGTATATTCCATTTTGTGTGTGCAAGGAGTGATGCAAGAAACATATCAATATATCTGAACGCAGATATTATCGTCAATTATTACTAGCAACCTTACCGAATACTTGAAATCAGAATTAAAAATCCCATTCTGATTTTAAAACTAGTCACTATAAAACCCAAGAACTAGAGACTATACAAATATATTTATACAACATTTGTTAAACTCGTATTGCAGTATACATGTGACAATTTTACTTAAAGTTACTTTTTATCTGTACTCAATGACCACAATTTTTTTCTTGGAGTATTGCTATTCTTCGTTATACTATGTTTAAGTGAACGCAGATGTTATCGTACATTAGTAATAACTACTCTACCATGCTTAATGAATGCTTGAAATAACTTTTAAAACGTCACATTTTTAGTATTAACTAGTCACTCGGACTTAGAGAAAGGGAAACAAGCTATCCCCACATAATTACAGACTACTCAAACATATTTGTACTACGCGTTTTTAACTCGGATCTTGTCGATCAAAAACGCCGCGGCTTTCCTTGGCTTTCCTGAAATAAAGCCTTTCTGGTAAAAGAACGAATTACGGGGGCCAGACAACTGAAGGCATGATTGGTGGGGTTTTTCTGAAAAGGGCACGACATCCGGGTTATTGTTATGATATCACTTCGTGCCTCACTGATAATATACGAAACCAATGTAACATAGTGATAACAATATCCCGGATTTCGCGCCATTTTCATGCCTTCAGTTGTCTGGCCCCCGTAATTCGTGCTTTTACCAGAAAGTCATTATTTCAGGAAATCCAGGGAAAGCCCCAGCGTTTTTGATCTACAAGATGCCTATTAAATTTGAAATCTGTATTGAAATTGGATCCTACATGATCAGTTGACAGATGACGGCATGCGTCCACCAGCAGCCTGTGTCATTCCAGCCATCCTCTTTTAAGTAGATACAGTTCTCGTTTGTCCCATTGGTGGGTTCACCTTGGCGCCACGCTGTGAGAATGAATCATGGGCGTAAATCTGTCATTAATACCCATTCAACAGGGAGGATGATCTATTCACTCATCCCCCTGATGAATAGGTATTACGTTTGTCCGACTGGAGGGTTCACCTTAGTTGGCGCCATGCTGTGAGAATGAATCATGGGCGTAAATCTGTCATTAATCCCCATTCAACAGGGGGGATGATCTATTCACTCATCCCCCTGATAAGTAGGTATTACGTAAGTATTTACGCCCATACAACATGGAAACAATATAAAAGTACACAAAATCCATCGTTCTTTGAAATCTAACTGTAGTGAAAGTTGTTTGAAAAATGTACTATTGTCTCATTTCAAATTGATGATATATTTCATTACTGATTTTTAGAGTATTTTGCAAATTGTATTGTTGACTCTTAAAAGTATAATTTGTATGTATTACACTATTGTTGATGTATTGATTCTATGCATGAATTTAAAGGGTGACTAAATTAGAAAATAAAAAGACTTTGGTTGATATATAATGATGAATACATCACATATCTGTTTACTATTTGATGTACATTTTTGTCATAATTATTTTTTATATTATTTTTTCCATTATTTGTATTATACCTGCTAAGATCCACCCCTAAAAACCCCTTTACCATTGACTTCTCTGACATCACACTGCCATTCAACCATCGATCAGCTAGATAAACATAAACAACGGATATGTTCTCACCAATGAGTACCTTATTGCATTTAAGCATTGGATGTTTTCATTGAAACCCTTCTTTTCATGGTGAGTGGGCATTGTATAAAACATGAATGCTATTGTAAACATGTGGTCAAATGACATACCAATGTCTTTTTTTCATTCAGCTGATGGTTGAATGGTATTATGATGTCACAGAAGTCAATAGCTTCTGACAGGTTTTTTTAGGGTTGAAGCTTAGCAGGTAGAAAAAATAATATGCAAAATATGACAAAAATGTACATTAAATAGTCAACATATATGTGACGTATTCATTATTATAGATCAACCAAAGTCTTTTAATCTTTAAATGCAGTCACCCTTTAATGTAGGCCCATATTATTATTATTCAAAGTGTCTCATTAATATTACTGGCATAGCGCCAGCTTGTGTTCGAGACTGTATAGGTTTGTAAAGTAATTACTGACATAGCGCCAGCTTGTGTTCGAAACTGTATAGGTTTGTAAAGTAATTACTGACATAGCGCCAGCTTGTGTATGAATATTGGAGTTCAACATGGAGTCTCTAACAGAGAAGATGCAATTGTTTTGATGTCCAAAATCAGATAAAGTTCAGCGCATCCTGGCAGCATAGTTACTCATGCTAGTGCTGCATAATAGGCAAAGAGGTTAGTTTATCACATTGATTTACTCATTTATATTAATTAGTGTGTGTTAAACTTGTAAAAAGGTTTGTTTGGTTTATGTTATCATCCAGTGATTGTGGATTATTGTATGCATGTTATATACAGAGTGTCCCAGATAAAACGAAACCGGGTTTCATGGCAGAAATTTTCTGTCATAATGAATAATTTCCTTGATGATATATAAATGTCTGAAACGCTCTGTGTCTCTTCTTTCATTAGATCTACAACTTATGGCACATAATTCAAGCATGAAAGGGAGAGATCCTCTTTGGCAAGCCAAAATTCAAAAGTTGCGAGGTTATTGTCATATATGAAAGGAAATGTCATTTAATAGCATGCCTGAACAAATTAGGGCTTGAAATCTCTTTTTCGTGGAGTTATAGACCTAAAACTGAATAAAAAAAAGGGACGTCGGTTAAATAGGTACATACGTATTTTCGGCCGGTGAGTAAGTTCGTACATAGATTTCATGGAGTGGCAGATCGGTATGCATGACCCCTACGTGACCCGCGCTAGCTACGTGACCCGCACATAAGTACTAATGTATGAGCGTTTACCGAGCAAAATACCCAAACATCGCTTAAACTGACCACATGTAATTATATATTCTTTCTTTTTTAGATCTTTTTCCGTGACATACGTTAACAAATGTCGGCTTCACAATACCTTTACGAGAATAAGTACGAAATTGATATAATATTATGCTAAATTTAACTCCTTTATTGACCGATATATAGTTTAAATAGAGGGACGCATTCGTTTTCCATTCGTAGAATCCAAATTAGAGGGCTGTTCGCTCTGATTTTTTGTTTGCGTGTTACATTGATCCCCCTCCGTCAACTGAAAGCTGTTCAGACGTTTTGTAAAAGTGGACCTGTCCTTTTAATTAGAACAATGGAAAGTGGTGTTACCAATATTCCATTTGCACGCATGAATTTTAAGTTTGAGTGAATTTTTGGGTGAGTTTTAAGGGTTGTAAACGTACTTATTTTTGAGAAGGACAAACACCACATAAAAGTTCATTTTTGTATCTTTTACATGACACCTCATGCTCAAAAAATACATGATTTATGCCAGAGAACGAGTACAATAAAAATATGTCTGACTTCTGCCCAAAAGGTGAAAGCTGAGTAAGAAGTCGCTCAGCTTTCCTGACTTAGCAGCTGACAATGGACTTTGATGCATGAGTGAATTTACACAAACATGGGGATCAGGGAAAACATGGGAAACAGGCTAAATCAGGAAAGAATGAGTTTGGTCTGGAATCAAGCATGTTTTCATTGTACTCGTTCTCTGGCATAAATCATTCATTTTTTTAATCATGAGGTGTCATATAAAAATACAATTATGAATTTGTATGCGGTGTTTGTCCTTTTTCCAAAAAAGTACGTTTACTTCCCTCAAAACTCACCCCAAAACCTCACCCAAACTTGCGAATTCTGCGTGAAAATATAATTTTTCCATCGTTCTAATTCAGTCATGCGTGAATTATGTGCCATCAGTTGTATATCAAATGAAAGAAGAGACACAGAGCTTTTCAAACATATATATATATATCATCCAGGAAATGATTCATTATAAGATGAAAATGTATACCATGAAACCCGGTTTAATTTTTTCTGGGACACTCTGTATAGTACAGCACATGTACATTACATAGTACAGTCAAACCTGCTAATGCGACCACCTGTCTATAGCGACCACCTGCTCATAACGACCACTCTCCGGTCCTCCCCTGATAAATCATGTGTTAAACGACCTGCGTAATGCGACCACCTGCCCAACGCGACCAGCGACCACCATATTTGTGTCCCGACCCACGTATAAACCTCAGTATAGCGACGACAAAATTAGCGCTTGAGTCACCAAGGATCCAATTATGACCATGTAATGGCATAAAACAAACTTATATGTTAATCAACTTCAGAAAGACGTTTAATTACCAACACCAAGTGCGTCAGACTCATAAAAAAGATAATTCGTGCCTTTCACTACAGTATCTGATGCTGACTACATACATGACATAAAGGCGTCGAATAAAGGCACTTTACTCAACATTACAACCGAATTTGACATCTATTATTTTTATCGCCGAGGTGGGGTGTTTCCCCTAGTATATGATTCTCTTTTTAATGATAATATGTGCGCTTGTTAATTGTTTGTTACATCCAAACAATGCATCTTGAAGTTAGAATTCTCATAAAAACTATCCACATGCGTATTTAGAAGTGCAGTTGATTCTCTCAAGTCTCATGATGAGTAAATCAATGGCTTGCATATTCACACATTTTTCTATTTAATTTCACTTTAAACGATAATATGAACATTTAATACAATTTATAGTATAATGCCAATTCATATGTAATTTCAATTTCTGTTTTGGTTATATGCATGTGATACATACTTAATAAAACTATAGAAATGTGCGTGTACAGACGGCTATTAATTACAAATGTGCATACATTATTCACAATACATGCGACCATTAATTCAAAATGGCCGCCAACCTGTGTAATGCGACCAGCTTTCTACAACGACCACTTTTCGCCGGTCCCTAAAGTGGTTGCTATACACAGGTTTGACTGTACATAATAAAACATTACATAAGTGGATAGAAATTCAGTCAGATGTACAACTTCTTCTATATGCTATGACACTTGAGGAAAATGTTATATTATGATCAGTTGTGTCGCACAAGAGATGCATTTATGCTAGTAATTTGAAATAATTAGTTAAACTAGGTAGAAAAGATTCAGGTGTCTATTGTCATGTTGAGCTTGAATTTCAAGGTAAAGGACAAGGTCATGCCATAAAATGCAGGCCAAGCTCTGATTTAAGCATATTTGATTATGAAGCCATTTGTATTCTAATAGCAAATGATGCTGTACATTGACTTATGTGAAATTGTAAGACATTTCTTTATTAAGAGGTTTATTATAAGAATAATTTATTTCTATATCAATGAGCCAGGATAATTGTTATTTACGTTCAGAATCAATAGATTACCCAGTTTAGCTTCCCCGGGCCAGCGAGCTGCTATAGGGAATATCTCTTCATTGTTCAAGGTCTGTGAATGTAAGAACGACTAAGACACGTTAGCAGAAAAAGTTGCGATCGATTGTAAGCTTGCAATTAATTATTACTTAATGTGCACATCTGATTAAGTAAACTGTGCACGTTTTCTGAATTGAATCTAATTGCAACACTTTTTGCAACGGGGCCTACTTAAATGTTCATACACAATGTACGTTCGAGGCTGAAGCATCCCCCAGATCTCGTCTCCACTGCCTTTCAATTTTGAGTAATGTTTCGTTATTTCCAAAATGTGTTTATGTGTCTGAAGTGTCGCTTTGTTTTTATTGATGTTGTGCACGTGATTTATAGCAATTACGTTATTTTTCGTTATTTCCAAAATGGTGTTTTTTTTTAAAGGACGTTGCTATGTTTGTCTTGATGTTGTGAAGGTGATCCATGGCAATTACTCACCCCGATAAGCGGAGAGCGTCCCGCTGGCATCGGCTTCGCAGACGAAGTCCGCTCCGTCCCCTTCACGGTGACAGTTGATCCACGTGATACGGCCTTTGTCGACTTCATCCGGCGCACCACATCCCTGACCGAGGTCGAAGGCTTCGCGGCAGATGTCTATGACGTCACGAGTCTCCATCACTGCGCGTGGAAGTACGAGAGTTACGTTGCGCGCGGTTCCGTTGATGGTGACCGGGCCGAGGCCGCGACAGTACTTGCGTGCGTCGTTCCAGTTCATTACGTGCTGTGCCACATGGTAGCACTTGACATGGTTATCGTAACACTTCCACTCTGCGAATTAAATGGAATTACAAAACAATATGTGGCTATCATTCAGCACTAGATGTTTGTTTTCTTTCAAAACGCGGATTTTCGTTTAGCACGTTAACTCAGGAGATACATTGCACGTTGTTATCGTTTAGACAGTTTAGGGGTGAACTATATCACTATAATTTCGGACATAATGTAGTTTTTAACTTCTTCCAAAAATAAATGTCACTTTCATCTGAATTGCGATAGTCTGTGTAACTGTTATACGGTGGATCCAATCATGTCTAGAGATGAGTGGATCTAATCCTGGTCCTGATTCATGATGGAGATCACATTGTATTACCCTGAAACCTGCTTGTATCATGTTACTAAAACGGCTTTTCGCAACCATCAACTTGCCCTTTGCAATACAATACAAGTTTTCACGAACAAATTAATACTTGCAAAAATAATATTGGACTTCGCTAGGAATTGAAGACGAGACCTCTAGCTAAAACCTCTGTAATGTTCGTTCTGATATAGCTGTACAATCATACGATTAACATTGCACAGTAATGATTCACCTATTGAAAAAGTCACTAATCCAATCGGGTACCCAGACACATGTGAATTCGTTCAACCCGGTTTTGCACTGTCCGTGATACAAGTGTTCACACTTGCTACTGGCACATTCGTCTATGCCTGAAATAGTACATTTTTAGTTACAAAAATCAAAATAGCTATGATAATGATGGTGATAATAAAAAGTGTACTGTAGTTATACATTACATTTTTATTCTTGATTTATTGATGATATAAATCATGATGTTGTAGAAAAAAGGGGACCGGCCTAGACAGGGCAATGGCCTTTTTTGGTCACTCACATCCCTTCAATACCCATTTCCTATATTTTGTTGTTTCCTGTTGTACAATCTCCTTTGCCATTACATCTTGTAAATAGTTTGTATATATTTTATTGTATTTGATTGTAAAATGTTGCTTTCGTGGATGTGAAATAAACTCAATTGAAATAATACAGGCCCCCCCCCCCCCCCCCCCCAACTCAAAATGGAAGTTGGCCAAATTCGTAATGAAGAGAACCACCGATTTTTATGTTAATTCGACTGGCTGCCATGGTAATATTAGCGTAAATTCATTCATAATAATGCGCGGGCGCGAACTTCACAATTATCACGCACGAATTCATGGTATGAAACGGGTTGGTTTGTTTATTCATACTTCTATGGGTATGCCTCTGTTATGACGTCACAATGAAAAACAATATTTTGATCCTAGTAGGGAAATCCCCTGTTTCTTGACTGTGCGCAATTAAATACATGACATCGCGTAACTGTTAGTACTGCGCGTAATTAAAATAATAGAGATGAATTAGAATACTTAAGCGTCTTTGGTATTATGAAGCGCAATTTTGCTGAGAAGTGTGTGTTTAAATGCCATGGCAACTGCAAGTGCGCAATGCGTAATTACTTTAGCTTTTTGCGTAATGTGTTAATTTATCCAATGAATCCACGTCTGATAATTTATTCAAATGAAAAAAATCTGACGTACTACCTCATTTGCATGACATTCGGTGCGTATTTTCAAAAACTTGCTGATAAAGGTGTGGCCTATCTCTGTGGTTAAAACGCTATACGCTTATTCAGTGGGGGTTCTAGTATTTATATTGTATTTCTGTGAAATAATACTACTGTGCCGCCCTCTTGAGTTCACCATGCGCACACCTGAATTACGGACAGTGCAAAAACGGGTTGAACGAGTTCACTTGTTTCTGAGTACGCGGTTGGAGTAGTGGCTCTTTCGTTAACAAGACTTCCGTTGTAAAAGGCAATAAAACGCCATTCATAAAGTCAGGGCCTGCTATTTAAAACCAAAACAATGTCATTGGAAATATTCCATAAGGTACATTATTTAATTGAAAACATGATGAACAGTATCTCATACTTTGGTATCGACTTCAACATACACAGATTGTGTTGGCACCTATTCAGAAACTGTGATTTCGGACACAAATTCTTTAGCCCCCTAAATCAATTACAATAACAATTAAAGGGATCTAGTAACTTTGTTGACATGTGCAAAAAGTGATGAATGGTTGATGCAATGTATATTGTTGTTATCTCATATATCCACAGGGTATTGTGTGAAAATTTCAAGTCAATTGGACATTGTATGGCCAAGTAATGAGCGAAAATGCAAAGTGATATACAGTAACTCACTGCACTAACTTTGTACACAGAAGAAAAATTTCTTATCTGAATACTTCAATCATTAATTTGAAAAAACGACACCTGTCCCATGATTTTGTTGTTAATACGAATACAACAATGTATAAGGGAACCGCTATAATTAAAATCCCTTTAAATTTAAAACACAATTCAAGTTTGCTAGGAAATTATCATATAACTTTATCGCAAATACTGCAATTTATGATGCAAATTGAAAACAGTACAGAAATAACACATTTTAAAATAACTTTCAGACAAATGAATCAATTACCGATGTTGCAGTTAATACCAGTCCATCCGGGATCGCAGATGCAGTTAAAATCATCCAATGTGATGTAACACCGGCCATGTATGCAGGGGTTTCTCCAACAAGCGTCCCTAGCTATTTATATGTGGATAAAGAGTATAAAAGTAAAACAATATTTGAATAGTAATCAATCAATCAATCAGTCAATCAATCAATCAATCAATCGCTCAATCAATCAATCGCTCAATCAATCAATCAATCAATCAATCAATCAATCAATCAATCAATCAACACAACAATCAATCAATCAATCAATCAACTGTTTTTCTAACTTGTGTTTTGTAAAGTTCATGGCTAAAAGCCCAAGAGGGAATACCAACAAACCTTTACAGGACAACCACAGTCCTTTTATGGTTTATCCAACAAAGAATACCGTATATTTTATGCATCGTGGTTCCGTAAACAAACTATATAAACTCACAATGTAAACTCATACGAAAAAAGTCACTTTTGTTTTCTTGACATGCTAGGCAAACAAAAGTGCAGATATGAAATATGGATGTCTTGAATATTATGACATTATGTTTTGAGTCCACTATGGAAAGTACTAGCCTCTGTTTCACAATGGAACCCGGTGACACGAACCACACAAGAACACTTGTAGCCAGTGACATGAACGAACAGTGAAGTGTGTTGCTTGAGAAAAACATGTCATTCAAATAAATAATGAAAATATAAATAAGAATGACAGTACTCCTAATACTTCTACTGCTACTACTACTACTACTACTACTACTACTACTACTACTACTACTACTACTACTACTACTACTACTACTACCTACTACTACTACTTCTACTACTATTACTACTACTACTACTACTACTACTACTACTACTACTACTACTACTACTACTACTACTAATATTACTTTATACTACTACTACTACTACTACTACTACTACTACTACTACTTCTATTACTACTGCTAATATTAAAATAACCATACTAATAACAATGATATTACGCATAGTATAATATAATATCCATATAATTGTGTAAGGGCAGTTTCCTATTGCATGGTCCATGGGTATCTACCAGCATTTAGAATCGTGCTGTGAGAAAGAAGTTACTGATCATATTAATACTAATTATTAGCATAATGCTAATGATAATAACAATGAAACAAAATTTAATAGTAATACTAAGCAATTATAATACAAACAAACATATATTTATACAGCAAAAGTTGTAAAAGCGCCTTGGTTTGGAATCGTCATTATGCTGTATCGTGATTAATATTGACGATAGGCCTCGTTGTCTACAAATGTTAACATTCAAACTAATTTTCTTAACAAATAGAAACACACTTATGTCAGATGAAGCCACTTATAAATGGTTGACTAGTAATTCTGAACAGTGCACACTGGCGGTCTGTCGGTAAAATGTACTTATAAAGTACTGTCCTATCGATTTTGGTTGAACGATCGAAAATGTATTTGTGTATGTTTTGTTTGTAGACATATCAATTGCACGACATAAGAAAACAAATACTACGACATTACATGCGGAATCCATGGAACCAGCTTCCACTATCCATTGTCATCCCTAGACAACTAGTGACGCGGCCTCGTTGTAATTTACAGCATTTAAAATGCATTTAAGGATCCAATACAGTCTCAAATTATTACAGACACAGTCACCATAATAAAAGAAAGAGAGAAAAAGGTTTCACAGTCAGAAGTACAAATTAAAAAACAAGCAACGAACAAAATGTAGTCGCAGTGGAGAGTAACTTTATTCAGCAAGCGATAATACACAATCAGAGAGTGAGAGAGCAGTACAACCGTTAGGAATGGGCGCCACAAAACAACGACAACAGCAACATCAACAAGAGGGACTTAATCACCTGGCATTTCACATGAGAAGTGTCTCATCCCCGGCAGCACGGTTGGTCCCATGGTCTTCACCTTTACGACTGGCCGTATCATCCCACCCCTCCCGTCTGGAATCTTCCGACAAAACTCATCTTTAAGGATCGAATCGGCGCATTTCTGTCTCTCACCATGTACCCCCTGGTGTTCCTGTGCGCGATGGACTCGAGCTAGAGGAAGATGATAATGATGTGTGTCAGAAAAAGGTGGGCATTGGCAAGCGAGGAAGATGCGTAAATGTTCACCTTTCCTTAATGACATTTTAGGTATAGGTTAATACCTCATTGGGCCGTATGCATAAAAGCAAGCAATTGCTTGTGCTAGCCTTTTGCTTGAATAGGTATGCATGAAAACAAGCAATTGCTTGTGCTAGCATTTTGCTTGAATCGGTATGCATGAAAACAAGTAATTGCTTGCAAGCAAAGGCATTGTTAACAAGCACAAGCTGTTGCTTATTGCTCGTAAGCAATTGCTTAAAACCGTATGCAGAAAACGAACATTTTACTTGTCTTGATAAGCAATTGCTTGCGTTTTTTCAATCACATCCAGACCAGCTTGAGCTCTTGCTTACTCAGGGCATTCGCGTTTAAGGATCAACTTTTCATACCGTTTCCGGATGGTTACGAGCTCCTTAGAGGTTATGTTGTGATTTAATATTTAATCAAATTTCTGTTATTTTAGACTTTTTACGGTAATTTTCGTACTTCGATTTGACAATGTTTCCATCCGTGTTCCTGTGCGCGTTAGACTTGAGCTAGAGAAGACGTGATGTGTGTCAGAAAAGAGGGCCTCAGCAAGCGAGAAAGATGTGTGGATAATTCACTTGTCTATATCAAGAGCTCACTTCCAAAAGGCGTTAAATCCACTTTCCATAAATAACCCATATTCATCTTTATGTGCCGTTGGGTGTTTCTGTCATGCCTGTGGCCGTTGGACTTGAGTTAGAGAAGATGACATAATGTGTCCGTAAAGAGGGCATCAGCGAGCGGGAAATATGTGTCGAAATTGACTTGTCTGTACAATTTAGGTATTGGTTAATACCTTAATATGTCTTCCCATGAAGCTATTACAAAGGGGTCGAGTCGGCGCTATCTAGGAATCCATATTTTACGACAAACAACTCACTCAAAATCAAAATATAGAAGTTCGATTTTCATATTCCTATAGACACGTGTACAAAGTAGGACAAAGAAACCCGTTTTCCTCGGAAGTTGACAAAGTTGATTAAGCGCCTTTTGGTTGAAAGCTCTATATATAATGCCTTGTCAGTATAAGCATACCTTATGTGAGAAAACTAATACTATTCCAGTCAATCTAGCAAATATTAGGGGGTAACCTCGGCAATATTGCAACACGGGATTTTTTTTTCGGAATTCTGTTCAGGAAACTCCCGTTAACAACCAAAAAAAAGTCCTAAGAAATCGAAGCTGCGGAAAGTGGTTTAATTTGCATTATAAAGATAATTAGCACATATGCATAATTATGAAATAAGGTCAGGGGTCATTTTCTATCTAGGAATAGTACGCTAGTAATTAAAACAAATATTCTAAGGTATTTTGGGGCAAAGTGCCATATGGAGAAAACCCTGAAATCCAAGATGGCTGCTTCCTAATTTGCATATTTATGAATATTATTGGTTTTCATTGGCTACAGCATCTAATAAGCAATAATTTTAGTGTTTTTTTCTTTAATCATGTTCTAAATGTATATCAAATTTACTTCAGCTTGGTTGCCGCCTTGGCAACCTCTTAGCATAATTTTATTATTTACCTAATTTGCATATTCCATCTTGGATTTAAGAATGTTGCCATGGTGCTATATGGAAAATAAGTATAAAAAATGGACTTGTTGCCCCCCAAAACCTTGGAAAAGTGGTATAACTTGTAATTTTTACTTTCCGGGCTCCCAATAAACTCAATTTGGGGGAATATGCAAATTAGGTAAATAACCCAATTATGCAAATTATATGCATTGATAGAGGTTTCCAAGGTGGCAACTAATCTGAAATAGCTTCACTACATATTTAGAACATGAATGAAAAATAATAATCCGGAATGATTGCTCATTAGAGGCTGTAACCACTTAAAACCAATAATATTCATAAATATGCAAATTAGGGGCAGCCATCTTAGCTTTTGGGGCGTTGCCTATACGACACATGCAAATGAGCACCGTTAATGGATGCCTTGCCCTAAATTACCCTAGTATAATCGTTTTTATCAATATTGTGCTATTCCTAGATAGAAAATGACCCCTCACCGCATTTCAGAAATATGCAAATTAGCTTATATTTATAATGGAAATTAAACCATTTTCCGTAGCTTCGATTTCTTAGGACTTTAATTATGTTGTTCAGGGAAGTTTCCTGAACAGAATTCCGAAGAAAATTCCCATGTTGCAATTTTGCCGAGGTCAAGACCCTATAGATATTGACTGGACTATAGATGTGTTCGTTGAACTTGGTACAAATTGATTACCATTCTGTAGCCTATAGTTTTCATTCATTTGTAAATGCAAAGTTACATAAAAACTAAAAATATCAGCAACCGTTTCAATAGCTCATTTGAGTATTATGCAAAGCACTTTAATTACAGGCCTACTGTTTTGGTAGGATGTCTAACAAAAATACTTGGTACTACTGACCTGAAAAATATAGGTGTTATCGTTTGTATTCACTCAACAAGTCCGTTTTTTGATAAAAATGTGCAATATTTTACTATTTTTGTGGACATTAATTTACATATTATGCAAATTATATGCAAATTATGTTGAACTGATATACGTGTCACCGTGTGTTATGGTATATTGGATTTTGATACTAGATGTGCACACTATTCTGGCTATGATAGTGCATCTATATTAATTTTAAGCAATACATAACTTCATATTGATCCAATCAAACTATAGCTCATTTGCATATTATGCAAAGTACTTTCATGCTAACGTTTCGATTGAGTGCCACCCTAACCTGTTTCATATCTGAACTTAAAAATATAAAGGCTTTATCATTTGCATCCACTCGATCAAACCTAACCCTAGGTCTATTTTGTTCAACAATATGGAATATTTTATTTGTTGGTGAACCTAATTTGCATATTATGCAAATTATGTAGTCATTACAAGTACGGGTATGCGTTCATCGTGTACCTTATAATACAAATTTGGGTTGCCATACTTTTCTGGCGTCAATATAGTATATAAATATTTTGTAACAATTAATTTAATATTTTTACCTTTAAACAATACCTAATTTGCATATTATGCAAATTAAACCACTTTCCGCAACTTCGATTCCTTGGGACTTTTTTTTGGTTGTTAAGGGGAGTTTCCTGAACAGAATTCCGAAAAAAAATCCCGTGTTGCAATTTTGCCGAGGTCAAGGCCATATATTGACTGGACTATACACTGGAGGGGTGGTTTTGCACCCCAGGTAACTACCCTGTCACCCTTTAGGATCAGCAAGGTAACATGGCCAGGCTTTTTTGGAGGGAACACTTCATGTATTTGTTTACTTTAACAACAAAATTGTTTCTTTTGTATTGTTTTCGTACATTTTTCAGCAGTTGTTAACACAAATAAGGCGCCCTCCAGCAACCTGAAGTTTCAACTTTTTAAATTAAAATTTGCGAATGTGATGATTGGTAAAAGTAACTATTCAGTAGAGAGTATTATTATCAACAACAATTTAAAGTGCAATAATTGTATATTTTCTACCACCATTTCTTCCGATTAGATGTATCTATGGATATTTTCTAAACCGACGGGCATTCAAAATCAAAAACTTAACTACCCCATTAAAGGGATCTAATAATAATGTCTAAGTCCACAAATCTTACAAAGAGCTCGAGTGGTTTTCTCATAAATTGTTGTGTTAAAATAACCAGTAGAAGCATGGAACAATATTAAGTTTTTAAAATGTCCCTCTTGTTAACACAAATATTACTATTGAAGTGTTTAGTTTTGTAATAATCCACTGGAAAGTTATACAGTTTTTTTGGGGAATAACATTTGAGTTTGAAGCATGTTTGACGTACGAATTAGTAGTTTCGGTTTCTAAACAAGGAGCTGGCTTTATAATTCGTTTTAATAGTATTTGTATAACTCATGTGTTATATCGCATCCCTTGAACATAAACAGTTCGTACAGGCGCGGATCTACGGGGGAGGGGGGGGGGGGGGGTTTAGGGGGTTTAAACCCCCCCCCCCCCTTCCCTCCCCCTTTGGGCTGCCAAGTGAAAATGTGATGTGAAAAACATCACTTACGGGGGTTTAAAATAGCCACAAAAAAAATCGCCGCTTCGCGGCTCGTGGACGATGCTCTGCATCGTCATTTGGTCAAACCCCTCCGCCCTTAGCAAAAAGACATCACTTACGGGGGTTCAAAATAGCAACAAAAATCGCCGCTTCGCGGCTCGTGGTCGATGCTCTGCATCGTCATTGGGTCAAACCCCCCCTTAGCAAAAAGACATCACTTACGGGGGTTCAAAATAGCCAACAAAAAAAATCGCCTCGCCGCTACGCGGCTCGTGGACGATGCTCCGCATCGTCATTGGTCAACCCCCCCCCCCCCCCCACTTAGCAAAAAGTTAGATCCGCCCCTGTCGTATGATAGCTGACACCAACCAAATAAACCTGATAATCATTATTGCGATTTAGAGAGATACGAGAGTATCTAGTGAAATATTAGGTCATGGTGCAGTACAGTATGTTTTAAAAGAATATTCCACTAGTGAGTGCATACCACCCGATGCATGATACAGTCAAACCTGCTAATGCGACCACCTGTCTATATCGACCACTTGCTCATAACGACCGCCCTCTGGTCCTCCCCTGAAAATTATGTGTTAAGCGATCTGAGTAATGCGACCACCTGCCTAACGTGACCAGCGGCCACCTTATATATTGGTCCCAAATCACGTATAAACCTGTGTATAGTGACCACAACATGATCGCTTTAACGACCAAGGCTCCAATTCCGAGCATGTCAATGCATACAACAAAATTATGACAATAAACTTCAGACAGACGTTTAATTACCAACACCAAGTGCGTCAAACTCATAAAAAAAGATAATTCGTGCCCTTCACTTCAGTACCTGATGCTGATACAGAAATGCGTCGAGCAAATGCACTTTACTCAAAATTATAATAGCATTTTACATCAATTATTTTGATCGCCGCGGGAGGGGGGGGGGGGGGGGGGGGGTTCCCCTGTGTTTCTTATTCCTTTTCAATGATAATATGTGCGCCTGTTACAACCAGACAATGCATCTTGACTTCAGAATTCTCATAAAAAACTATACACGTTCGCATTTAAAAATGCAGCTGATTCTCTCAAGTCCCATGACCTAATAAATGTCACATTGACACATTTTGCAATTTTTATTTCACTTAAAAAGATAATACAAACATTTAATATAGGTCAAAGTATTTAGCCAATTCATATATAAGTTCGATGTTTGTTGTGGTTATATGAATGCAACACATACTAAATGAAACTATGAAAATGTGCTTGTACAGATTAATACAATGAATTACCCATGTGCATATATTCATAATATATGCGACCATAAATTCGGAATCGCCGCCAACCTGTCTAATTCGACCACCTGTCTATAGCGACCATTTTGCGCCGGTCCCTTGAGTGATCGCTATAGACAGGTTTGACTGTATTATACCTACCAATTGTAATGATCATTGCAGTGGTGACGACTAGTCGAAAGAACATCCTCCACCATGAACCCTGTGCAGCATTAGAAATTTAGTAAAAAATAGGTTAGATATAATTATGTATCAATGTAGTGACATATTTATGAAAAATAGGAAAAAGGAAAGAGAATAAATAATTGCAAGTTGTTTATATTGTGTGAAGTGCCAAAGGCGTAGACATTGATCTGCGACTTTTAATGCAGTAGTGCTCGTGGAGTGGGGAATGAACTGATAGATAAAGCATAACAATAAAATAGTAACTTTGTTAGTAAGGTGGCTATAAATAAATTAGCTCAACCATTATTATGCACGACACTATATATTTAATATCTGTAACTCCGTGAGTGCTATCATTGTTTCAAGTTACAATACACACACATGCCATAGAGCATTACAATCCCTGGCACCTAATAGAGTATTACAATAGCTTGTAACGTTGTCATAATCCGCAACATAAATTAGAACTTGCACAGTTTTCTATAGAGATGCCCCGGAAGGGAAATGAAATCAAATTGATTGAAAAAAATGACGCTCTAGGGACATGATTATTTTTCTTTTCATATCTATTTATTCTGTCTCGATTTTGTTTACCGAAATTATATATTTATCTTCTTTTTTTTAAATGTCTCCAACATAATTAATATATATATATATTTTTTTAAAATCCAAAATCGTTTTTCTCTCCAGGTAGCTAGGCAGGATGGGACCGGAGATGAAATCGTTTATTAATAAGGCCTCTGAAATAGAGAAAGACATCAGCTAATATGGGGTTAATTTATACAAATAGATTAGGAGGAAAAAGAAGTGAAACAAAATATATCAATTCGAAAAGAAAAAATAATTGATACATAATGTCCTACCTGGAAAACAAATAATGATAATCGTTTCGTACCGAAGCGTCAATGTTAGTCTTACTCTGTTTGTGTATATATCCTTTCAGGGGCTCCGTAATTTTAACTAATTAGTATTTGCATTACTATAAACGTGGGACCAGTTTCATTTATTTAATTTACCTTCCGTTAAACAGATAATTATGGATGAAGTGTTCGGATTTGAAATTATCTAGTGAAGAATTAAAACTGTGTACAAAGTTTTACCCTAAAAAGGCCGGGGTATTTGAGGTCTTCCTACGGCCATTATGACGACCCCCCCCCCCCCCCCCCGCCCCGCCTTAAGATCTCGGTCGCGGAGCGTCCGATTGCCGTGACAATTTGCACGCATGATAAGTGAAGTGTATAGAATACATTGGTTTTTGTAATGTTTTGACAAATTAATTAATTTAAACATTAATGGTATTTCATGCAAATAAAGTCATGCAATTCATATTTTTACCCATACGTTATATATTCTTCATAATTAAACTCTGGTTTTCAATACATATATTCTTTAGAGCATTTGTAATAATATTACGACAAACAAATTTGGAAGAGCCATGTTCTTCCCTATGTTTTTTATTGTTTTTATAATGTATTATGTATTTCTTTGTTTTTTTTTACTGATGTATTTTATTGATTTTGTTAGTGATTTTATTTCTAACTATAATTCAACTACTTTGAACCCCAAAACAAACATATACAATGTAAACAAGACCAATTAATCAATGATATACCTCTTTTTACCAAAACTGATATTTCCATATGTTTTGTACACAAATTGAGCGATTTTCGGGCTGACATGCATAGACAAAAGGTCGCGTGACTTCGTAACGGTAGGTCAGATTTTCAAATGTGTTGTTTTAAAATATGCGCAAGACCAAAAGAAAAAGTATCCTAGCAGCGGCGCGTCATCCTACCGCGTTTCGGAGCAATAACAACAATCGCGGAGGGGCATTATGCCCCCGGCCTTATTAGGGTACCCCTACTACTACTACTACTACTACTACTACTACTACTACTCGCGGGGGGGGGGGGGGGGGGAGGGGGGTCTGTCTTCACTGAAAGGGGGGTATAATGCGTGACCAAGATATCGAGTAAAAAGGGTGTTTTTTTTTAAGATCAGGCGAGTTACTCGAGTATCTCAAAAGGGGTCAAAAGGGTCTCAAAATAACCCCAAATCAGGAAAAAAGGGTATCTTTTTAGGCTGATGAACTACTCGATTAGGGTTTTCAACAATTTCGCTTACTTGCTTAGGGCTCATTCAACACTATAACAAGTTTTAGTCACGGTTTTGATCTGAAATATCAACCAAATCCCGGTCCAAAACCTCGCCCACCTTCGCTGATCGCTGTTCCATATCGTGCTCATAGGTTGAAAAAAAAAACCTTTTTACATTATTCATCAAGGGCCTCATGCAATGAAAATAATATGACTTGCTTAGGCTATCACAAATAGTTATAACTTGCTTAGGGGTTTACCCAAAATTTATTACTTGCTTAGGGTATCAAAAATAGTTATAATTTGCTTAGGGGTTTACAAACAAATTGATTACCGGTACTTACTTAGGGTAGCAAATTACAGATAATCATACTTACTACTAACATGACTAAGGGTGTATTTTTGGCACCACGCAAATACATGTTTAGAGTGCTTTTGGCAAGTCCTTGGTCACGCATGATACCCCTTTTCTATGAGGACAGACCCTCCAGGCTACTACTACTACTACTACTACTACTACTACTACTACTACTACTACTACTACTACACGTACTACTAGAAGAAGAAGACGAAGAAGAAGAAGAAGAAGAAGAAGGACAACGAATATGCTTAGAAAATAAAAACACTAATATAAAAGTAAATAATACTATCAAAATGATACAATTAATATAAACATGTAATAAGAACAATGTTATCAGTAATTTGTCTTACTGCTCAATTGTTTTAATAACTTACCATTACTTGGATTGATGTACTGCTGATGAGAAAACTATGCAAATAGCTGCAGTCAATCGCGTCAGCATGTGATTTAATTGTTTAAAAAATAAAAATCTTAATGGGCCTTTTTAACACAGTCTTTAGAGTATAAACATGTAAAACAATGAGTAATTCGATGCTAATATTCAACCAACCATCGTTGTTATGGAATTCAAGATTATCCGGTGCTACGTCAGGGGACTTTATCTAACTAATGTCATCCCTTTCTCCAGTAGTGATGCAGCCAGGGTGAAACGACGTGGTTTTCAGACATATTTCGAATCATTGAAATAAATGCGACGAATTATAAGAACTCTAGTTGATTGCACATCATTTATATACAGGTGCGTGAATCCAATACTAGGGGACGTAATGCGCATGCGCACCGCCAAATGTAAATTGATATGTAGTTGAGTTTTCTTCCAATATTCAATGTCAGTGGACGTAATGCGCATGCACACCGTCAAATGTAAAGTTGATATGTAGACAGTTTTCGTCCAATATCCAATACAAGTGAATGTAATGCGCATGCGCACCACAACATTTATTATTATTTTTGTTTTTGATATTAAGTTGAGTTTTCGTTCAATTACCTCGCTATAGTATTTGTTGCTTTTATTAGAACGATTGGTGGCAACGATATCCCGTCTTAGGTATGCCAGTGTCCCGGGTCCAGTTATACACCAAAGATCATTGTATCAGTATTAAAAAAATACAAATAAGTATATTTCTATTAATAATTGGTCATTTTTAAATGTGCTAAATATAGCACAGAACAATTTTCTTGGATATATATCTATCTCGAATATTTATTAAAACAAAATTAGTTTGTTTTGGATTGCAAATAATATTATTGACATTTAGCACGTAAGACAAACAACAAGATACAACAGAACTGTACAAGCCCAAGTGATTTTGGTTGAATTTACAGGATCACTTTTAGCAGTAGTCACCGACATAAGATCTCATTTGAATATATTTGTTAAACAAATAACGTTTTTCTTTTATTCTTAATATATCGTTGGGCACGAGTTTTCAAACACAATAGATCTGAAAATATACCCAAATTTGTCATGCACTTATTATTATTCGTATGAAGATATCACAAATTACCAAAACTATACTTGATGACAATTTCATGGCCATAGTAAAACAATAAGAGTGACTTTAGCTACCTACATTGAACCTCCTGTTTATACGTCACACTGTTGTCATTAAATGGTTATGAGATGAGTATCAATCATATTAGGCGCTATATAAATCGAGTATATTATTGTCATGCATTTTGCATTAGATTCATTGCTTATAATAACATGAAGAAGAGAGGAAGATGGGGGCAGCACAATTTTTGTTTTCAGTTGTTATTTAAAGAGCTTTCATCCAAAAAGCGCTAAATCCACCTTTTCAACTTCAAAATAAAACAGGTTTTTTTGTCCCACTTTGTACACGTGCGTATGTGAATATTGAAATTTCTATTTTTTGATTTGTAGTAAGTTATTTGTTGTAAAATTTGAATGCTATCAATTATCGGAGGGCAAACACTGGACCGTATCGGAGCGTATATTTTGTCAGTGCTTTTAAAGAGACTTTCGTAATGTGTTCAAATCCTAAAAACTTGTTTCAACTCTAATGGTTTTCTCACACATTGTCATATTCATATTTAGAATATATACACTTAATAGGTTTCGATTATTCAAATGTTCATTTCATTACAAATATATTTACGATTAAAGTGGTAATAGTGCACACCAAAGTTTGTTTCTGAGGTTCGAATTCGACAGACCATGCCATTTTAATGGCAGAATAAACTTTATTTGGTAAAAATCGGTTCAGAAATGGCTGAAATAACAATATATATATTTGGTCGTAATAAATTTAAAAAAACGTAATACACGAAAGGTAAACAAAATAAGCCTCCTACTTGATGTTCAAATATTCATTTGAGCTTTACTGATTCTGGTAACAACTTGTCTTCTTTTCTAACAAAAAAAAAATCGTTCCGGATTCGGCTTTCTTGTTAGTCAAATTGGTGGCCTTTTTAAATTTGTTGTAATAAGTGAATTATCTTATTGTGCATCATGAGTTGCAATACGTTATCAGTGCATATCAGTGTAAGGGGCCGAAAATAATTCCTTGTCAAATTGTCAACTTTGTTAAATTTGATGCAAACATAGGTCATCTATTTATTCGGAAAATGTCAGCCTTAATTCAGATTTATATAAGTATCACGAATGGCTCTTTTCTGAGAATTCTTTATTTTCGGATACAGGAATGAGTCATTTTTTGCTAGTTGCACCCTTAAGGGTGAAAAACTACACCCTATTTTTCATACTAGTTTTCACCTATGATATCGTTGCAGATTGAACATTTAGTTTGTGGTACGATTATTATTATAACCGAGTAGTAATGTTTAGGGCTAAAAGCGAAATAAGTGATGCCATAACTTTTCTTCAGGACTACCACAGTTCTAGTCAGCACTATCCAAGAAAGAATGTCATATCAACTCTCAAATTCTATATCGTAGTAAACCGTTAATATAAAACTCACTATACTATTAAAAGGATACTTCAAATACATCATCCAAGGAACAATAATCATACACACTATAATACAAAATGATTATACTACTAATGATATTGATCATAACAATTTCAATGATAATTCAAACAAAATAATATTATTAACATAAATGATGATAATAACAATAATAATACAATAATAATGATGACAGTAATAATATAAGTTATGATAGTAATAATCACAATAAATCGCCAATGGGACTGCTACTAATTAGTAGACAACAAACAATATTATTCGAAATGGGAATTACGTAATGCATTATGAAAAAACGACAACAACCTAAAGCTAAACACTTAGCTATCTATTTGCCTTAACATGGACAGTTGTTAAAACTCTTTGTACAATATCGTGGCATTTTTAATTTGCTTTTAGTATCTTTTTTCCCATGTCTAAGCCGGTCAGAATATTTAAAAGCTTAAATTCACTGATGGGGATGACGATTAAAGTCAAGGAGAAGAACTAGAGAGATTATATCACCTGGAATTTCACAAGAGAAGTGTCTCATCCCCGGCAGCACGGTTGGGCTCATGGTCTTCACCTTCACGACTGGTTGTATCACCTCACCTCTCCCGTCTGGGATCTTCCTACAAAACTCATCCTCAGGGATAGAATCGGTGAACCCCTGTCCCCCTGTGATGTTCATGAGCGCGATCGACCCGAGCTACAATAGATGATATATGTGCCAAAAAGCGAGCGAGAAAGGAGTTTGGAAGCGAGTTTTTCTAATATAGTAAAATAATATACTCGATTTATATAGCGCCTAATAATTATGATTGATCATCATATTTCATTGCTTTACAATTATGTTACTATTTGATTATGTCATTAAGTTGTGTTATAATCGTAGTTGCATCTTCCAAAAAATGTTTAATAATATGAGGGATATGTTTGCCCATTCTCCTTCGATGAGAACTTGTTGTCCCTGGTACATGAACATTGCGAATGATTACTGACCAAAATGAGCAGCACATTAAAACCTAACAATCATTATTGTGATTTAGGCATAAATGATCGGAAAAAATAGTAAGAGATTGGTCGTAAATACATGTAGTATATGATAGGTTTTTTTTCTCGAAAGACGTTGCCACTTGTAAAGATATACCACCTAATGCATAATATGTACCAATTGTAATAATCACTGTAGTGATGACAACAAGTCGAAAGAACAAACTCCAACATGAATCCTGTGAAACATTTGATATTCATTAAAAGAGGTTATAATTATAATTTATATCGATTTCATGATTGTAAAAGTGTTTGTATGAAAGATAAGAAAAGGGAGGAAAATAGATAACTGCAAGTTGTTTTATTTTTAAAGTTATCTTTTTAAGCCATTGAAATACATAATACATAAAGTCACAAATTAACCATTGAAATAAAATATAAATACTGCTAGTAAGTTCGCTATAAATATAATAGCTTAAACATTTCAGTGATGTAACCAACAATTTTGATGTAACATTGTTAAAATCCGCAACATCTACTTGTTTTTTGTTTTACGGAGCTCCGGAAGAGACATGAAACATAATGTATCAACAACAACAAAAAATGACGCCCCGGAATTGACTTTTTTTCTTCATTTTATTCATTTTGTTTATCAATTTTGTTCCACATTTTGTTTATCTACACTTTTTTCTTCAAAAATGTTCCCTTATATTATTATTTCACGAACAGGGATCCTTTCTCAAATGCATTCATGTTTTGTTTAAACCAAATTCTCCCTCCCCCCCAAATAAGCATAAATTAATTATAAAGGTAGCTTTTTCCTAATGTATTTTTTCTTACACAAAACTGTGATTTTTCACAATGTATCAATTCCTTTTTTCACCAAATCCCCCCCCCCCCCCCCCCCCCGATATCACTTTGTATATAGCTTTTCTCAAAATGTTTAATTTTTGCCATAGACCTTTTTTTTGTCATAATACATTTATAATTTTGTATCATATTTATTTTGAAATGCAATCGCATTCTCCGACACGTAGATATACACATACAAATAAAATTATAAATCAAATGAATTTGCAAATAATTACTATATATTTATGGAAAAAAGGAGTACATTAATCAAAATAAATACATTAAAAAAAAAAGAATATATCTGAAAAACAAAGCATGTATACTGTTCTCATCCGGAGCACCAAGCTTCCGGAACTCCGAGTGTTCCCGTATTGTTCTTCCGTTTAAAAGCAAAACACTCACACTGTCACAACTATGCAGGAAGAAACAATTATACACTCACTTACACGTTTAAACATTACTTTGTACAATCATGTATTAATAGCAATGGCATAAACAAGTTGTATAATTATTGCTCAAATACTCAAAACTACTATATCGATTGATTTACTGCTGAAAGGATGGAGCGATTCTAGAAAACCAGGCACAAAAATAAACTGCAGTCAACCGCGTCAGCATCAGTATAAAGTGTCTCTAAACAAAGCTTGATTAGTCAACCAGCACTTCAACAAAATCCTTAGGGTCGATGAATGCGAAACAATGATTAATTTGATACTTCTAATAACAAAACGTAACATAAAACGAAGACGCGTGAGATCACTTTATTGGGTGATGAAATCCATAATTACTAACGTTTAACTAATTATGGTCCGATTCGACGTCGAATATCAAAAAATACCAAATTCACGTATAATGTTGCATTTAATATTCATCACCATCGAGTTCGAAGATTAAAGTGATCATCGCGTGAATATTACATGAACATTTCGTAGTTGCACTAAACGAGTCAGGGTCAGGACCCTGGGGAACAGCGTGGCATCTCAGATGGAACAGAAGCAATATAAAGGCGTGTATTAATTTCCCAATTTGTCCGCGTTTTCCGGGAAAAAATACATTTGGGGGAAACTAAATTTCTGGCAAAAACGTGGTATGGCGGCATAAAACGTATATGAGGCTCCAATTAATGGGGACATACGCACACCATATGTATGCATTACGAACACAGATTTCCCGCAAATTATAATTGTTTTGTCCGCAATCTCGGCGACACGTTCCCAACATGTACCCCCCCCCCCCCCTAAAAAAAAACCCGGTCGCAAAACCACGATGTTCATACATTGACCATCGATATACATCATTATATCGATGGTACAGACATCCCCAGTTCCCTACAAGTTATGTTTTCACATTACATCATTTTCGAACCGCTAATGGTGCCGTCACACCCAAGCCACGTTTCTTCTGCGTGCTCGTACTTAGAAGAATTTTTATTTTTTGTATCAAAGCGCAGGGGAAGCGCAGACAAATCGAGCGATTAATGACACAATGGTAGCTCGTTCACGCTCTTACCACGATCTTACTACGCTCTCCGTACGCTTTCGCCACGCTTTCCGAGCTATTCACTATGCACGCTCCGTGTATATGTAACAATAGCTCAGAACAATGAAACGAGGCCGTAAACTCTACGATCTCGCTTCGCTCTCACCACGCTCTCGCCACGCTCTGTGCGATCCTATACCATGTACGCAAGTAGTTGAACACACTCAGTGCGATTCCTACTAACCCACTACGCATGCTCTTGGCGTGGATCTGTTTTGAAAAGTAGGGTGGAGGGGGATTAAGCAAGGGGGAGGGTTATTATTGTTTACTGTCATTGTTATTATTATCAATATAAGTAGTAGTAGTAGTAGTAGTAGTAGTAGTAGTAGTAGTAGTAGTAGTAGTAGTAATAGTAGTAGTAGTAGTAGTAGTAGTAGTTGTAGTAGTAGTATTATCATGATGATTGTAAATATGCAATTCAGACACATTTTTTCACACATAAGTTAGGCAATAAATGTAGAATCAAACCTGCCCAGTTATTTTACTCAAAACATTTTTGTTAAAGAGTTATGTTATTTAATTAAGGGTGACTTTGTTTTTGTGTTGAGTTTAATTGATCAGTATTGTTGGAAAAAACTCAACCAAAAAGTAGGTCTGCTTCTGATTAGATTAAGATAACTTTTCAACAAAAATGTTTTGAGCGAAATAGCTCGGCACCCATGTTTTTAAAGACAATTAAGTTAGGAATGTTCCCTCTATCCCGGCCGCCCCCCCCCCCCAAGCTCCCATACACTTTGAATTAATAGGGTGAAGTAAGAAAGTTGCATCAACCCCACCCCCCCCCCCCCCCCTCCCCATCCCCATGTTCCCGTATATACAATTAATCTAATATGTGAAGTAAGGAAGGTGTACCCCCCCCCCCCCCCCAGGTTACAATAGGCACATTTTTTATTGGGTTAAATGAGCCCCCCCCCCCCTCCTCCCCTTTCTTAGCTATGTCCTTTGCACAGTATAAATCAAGAGCTCATTAATTATGCCATAAATTAGAGTGATGATGTTCTTTCCACTGATACCGTAGAACACCATCGTCAAGCACCCCCAAGCACCTATACGCATCTTGCTTTTAAAGACGTTTCCATGAGATTCACCTCCATTATTATCCTCATGAATATTCCTCACCATTATTTGCATTCTTGATTAAAGTTTCCCGTTTGGACAGAGAGCGGGCGCTCTTTAAAAGCAAGATACATATTGGTGCTTGGGGGTGCTTGACGATGGTGTTCTACGGTACTTGATCAGTATTTACGTGGTTGCTTTGTTGCTTTATCTGTTTAATAAACCAACTCTATAAGATAATGTATTAATCATTATTTATCACCATAGAGTGACAGCACTTAATTTGATGAAAATGTATCAGCAGAAGTTAATTAGCAAGTTTGACATCAACTTTATTGTTAATTTTACGTTTATGTTACAAAGACCGTTTTAATGTCACTAAACGATGGAAATGTATGATATAGGAAACCTTCGAAAGACGTAGCTTCTCAGCTGGAACAGGAAGCAAATCAAGGTAATTATTATTGTCCCCATGGGCAGTGGCGTAGCGTGGTCGGACTGATTGTGGGGGGGGGGGGGGGGTGGGGGGCACGCAACATTATTGGGGGGCACACCTTATGTAATTCTTTGTTTATTTTTTTAAAAGGCCCCTTATGTTTTATATTGTTTTTTTCAAAATTATTGGGGGGCACAGGCCCCCCCCCCCCCCCCGTAGCTACGCCACTGCCCATGGGTATACGGGAGACTTGTCTCCGCGGGAGGGGGCCGTTTGCCCACATACGATTGCTCGTTGCCTACAAATAATAATCTTCCCCCGATAATATAAATTTGCAGTTGCATTGCTTGTCTTTTTAGCTAAGAAATGTATTATTGATTATTTGTTTAGTTCGATAACGGGTTGCCTACTTGTTTAATCACTCGGGGATCCACCCCCCCCCCCCCCTTCCTAACTAGTACATGACAATGGTTTCGGAACATCATAATACGCTATTGATAGTCAAGAATTCATTATTGTGTACGGAGAAGCCTTGCAGCTTTACTGTCAATTAAATGCCCAACTGTGATGGGTAATCAACCACCGATATGATTCGATCTCGCCGCAAAACATACAGATAGACAAATAAATACATACACAAACCCACACATACACACATCCACACATACACGCACACATACACACATGAATGCACACATGAAATGCATAAACGAAAACGGACATACACGCTCACAAACAAGAATGCGCACATACACACATTACATACATACACTCACTTACGCCCACACACGCGCGCGCATACACACACTATTAGTGGTACGCACCAGAAAACGTACGAATTCGACGCAGTTATTTGTTTTTTCATTATTTTAGGTTTATACTAACTATGCATACAATCAAAGAGAAATTATACAGCTATTTGTGTTTACACTTTAACTACTTCTACTGTAACTAACTAATTGTCTGGTGATTAATAATTTAGAACAGTTCCAATTGTGAATTACTTTATATTACTTATATAGTTATGAATTACTGTATACAATTCACTGTTGTAAATGTGATTAATTAGCGATTATGCACAATGATTTTATTTATTTTTATTTGTGTAGTGTTGCTTTGTTTATCTTATAGTGATTTACTTCTGTAAATTTTGTACTTAACATTAATGTTCCAATTCATTTGAATTCGAATGTAACAATTGCTATATATTGTATTGTTTTATACTATGTATGTTTTGATGTTCAATGTACACTAATCCTTTTAAGCACTGCTGCTGATCAGTTTGAACTGTATACAAAAACAATCAATACTTTACTATTAAATGTACATGCCTTTATTTCGTAGCTTATTTACATGCTCTATTAGGCAATGTATAAACTAAGATATTCATGACCTGATGAATTTTACGTGAATTAAAACATATGCAGGCGTAAAGGGACTTACTAACATTGTCCACATCCTAAATATACAATTACAATTCTAGCGGTTCCCTTATAGCTTGTTGTATTCGTATTAACAATAAAATCATGGGACAGGTTTCGGTTTTTCAAGTTTCCCTTTCGTTAAAAAGACATTTATGATTGAAGTTTTCAGATATTAGATAATCCAACGGATCGCGAGAAACGTGTTCAAAGTGAGTGCATTGAGTTTGTGAATATCACTTTGCATTTGTGCTCATTACTCGGCCATAATTTAACGTCCATTTGACTTAAAATTTCACACAATACCATGTGGAAATATTAGATAACAACAATATACTATGTATCAACTAATTATCACTTTTTGCATGATCAACAAAGTTACTTAATCCCTTTAAATGAATATTAAAACATAAACGATAAGTATAATAAAAATTATATTGAATTCCATGTATGTAAGTATTTACTTATGTATTGTATCCACTTTCAAGCAATCTTATAATAATACAAATGTTTATATGAAGGATAACTACGTGCTTGAACCTAATTTGAATACTCATATAAAAGGAAAAATAACATTATAATGCATTTTTACAAATACGTGGATATTACTTTAGAAAGTTTGCAGGTGATTATAATTTATTTGCTACTGAAACAGAAAGGCTAACAAAATGAGTAGTTTATCTGAAGATATGAAGAACTTAGTTGCAAAAGGCGCTAGATCCACTTTCCATACATAATTGATCTAACGATATCGGTTTATTAATACGCTACGTAGCTATCTAAATATCCAAATTAAACGACGATTTTACTGAATTAGAATGAAAACATGTAACGTTCAATGTCAATGTCCACATAGGCATACAACGCACCCCAAGCCTCTCAGCCCTTCATACAGGCCTGCTGTCTAAAACGAACGTGTTGACAGGGGGAGCGTTATTTACAAAAACGGGACCGAAACCAAGACCACTCGGTCATTTGGGGGGGGGGGGGGGGGGGGGTGTCAACAAGACCGATTGTTGCCCAAATTCACTGGTTAAATGGCCGAAACCGATTTCCTTTCTTCATGTTTTGTTGTTGTTGTTGGTTGGTGAGAGAGGGGTGTGTAACCATACAACGCATCCCCCCCCCCCCCCCCCACCGGCCTCCTCATCCCTGGCTACGACCCTGCTGTCTACAACACAAGTTGACAGATGGCCGCCATCCTGATATCTAAATCGCAGGGGATATCATGCCAGCCGTCATCCAGCAAAAGGATACAATTTGCAGGAATACCTTCGAAGTACACTGTTGGTTCACCCTCTTGCCATGCTGTGAAGTTGAGTACACAGGGAAAATAATAATAGTTCATTACGTAAAATACATGGGTTAATCACACATAAAAACAGTGTTAATTCAAAGAGTTTATGTACGAAATGGAATAAACGGAAGCTTTAAAGGGAACTTCCAAATCCTCAAAATCCTATTTCAATTTTAGCGGTTCCTTTATACCTAGTTTTATTTGGGTTTTTCAAATTCATTAAAAATATATTTATGATTGAAGTCATGGGCGTAAATATGTCAGTGATACCCATTCAACAGGGGGGAGGGGTGATATATTCATTCATCCGCCCTGATAAATAGGTATTACATTAGTATTTACGCCCATGATTGAAGTGTTCGGATATGAAATTATATAAACACAACAAAAAAAAGTAACCCCCCCCCCCCCCCCCCTAAGCAAAATGGCGTAACTTTTTAACGAATTTGGTTTGAGCAACATAACTTGGCAGAAATGTTTCTAAAATGATTGGCTAACGTTTCTGTGAAAATTAATTTGATCCGCCATGCCATGCATGAGTGAGCACACATTAAAGGAAAATGTCACTTTTCGAAAGTCACAAGAGTAAAAAAGTAAAAATTCTGCCTTTGATGTGTGGTCACTCATCCATGACTCGACGGACAAATTTCATTTTCACGCATAAGTTAGACAATAAAGGTAGGAACAATCCTGCCGAGTTATTTTGCTCAAAACGTTTTCGTTAAAATGCTTGGCCCCTATGGAACCAGAATATAGCAGTGATTCCGTAACTGGTTGAAATTAATTGATTTGTTAATGAATTACACAACGCTTTGCAAAATGTTGGGTATCTATTTGATATCACAAAACGGTACCAAAACATATAATAATGTGTTTTCCTTTGCCTGGTGGTCCCCTTCAAGGTATACTATTCAAATTATGATCAGCATTAAGGAATCAATCGTTTACTACGAAAAGAGTGGTACAAACTAGAGGCTCGGTCACACATCACTTGAAACGGATGCCCGCCGGAGAATTACATTTCCAATCAGTTGTGTGTGTTTTTGTTTTTTTGTTTTTTATCCCTTGCAGATCCCCGGTGATTTTATATAGCGTCGTTGTTTTAGTAATTTAAGTAGATTAGCTTATTTGCTGTTCCAAAAACTACACCAACGAAAAATTATACGTGTCCAGTAATATCTGACTGGATTTCAGTGGGATCTGCAGTGGGTGCGTTGCAGCACAACTTAAGCCCGGCGCAGACAGAGCCGACTAGACCCAATCCGACTGGTGTTCAATGAGGCTTGAGTCAGTTTCGCTCAGTCGAAGCCGATTCAACATGTTGAATCATCATCGATTGACCTCCGACTGGCTCTTGCCTGACAAAACCGGAGTCCTGAGGCAACGCGCACCGAGATAATCAGGCTGAAAACCAGTCGGATCGGGTCGAGTCGGGTCTGTCTGCGCTGGGCTTTAGACTTGGTCACAGTCAGTGAAAGTCAAAGATGTCATTGCAAAGTATATTTGTATCATTAGAACAAATGCAAGCAAAATAGATAATGTTAGTGACACAATAATCAGTATCGTTCGTGAGAGAAAACAAATTCTCGCCAGCCATTAGCAATGTGGGTAATCCAAGACAATTTCTGAACGAGGATGCCTCACCTCTGTAATCAGAGATCGTCCCACTGCCATCGGCCTCACACACGACTTCCCCTCCGTCTACCAGGCGATGACAGTTGATCCACGCGAGCACTTCATAACCGAAATCATTCAGCGCGCTACATCCCTGATTGTTATCAGAGGTTGGGCGGCAGAATTGTATGACGTCGCTGGTCGCGTTCACAGAGCTTGGAAATACAAGTGATACGTTGCGCGCAGTTGCGTTGACGGTGATCGGGCCGAGACCGCGGCAGAAGTCGCGTGCGCTTGTCCAGTTCATTGGATGCGGGCCCATACGATAACATTTGTCATCGTAACACTGCCACTCTGAGAAACAAAGAGAAAATAAAATAAAAGTGGTAGCAGTACAATTAGTAACATTTAATTGAGTTATTTTTGTTGTCATTTAAATTATATCATTGTAGGCGGTCCTACTTGCGGTAGTGGACGTAGTGATCTAGTAGGATTTATTACCAACATCCTATCCAACCGCAGCTTTGTCTTGAAGACCAGCGACGGACAGTCCAGTCGCCCCCGACGTCTCAGAAACGGACTCCCTCAAGCATGCCAAGGTTCAGTCATGGCACCAACGCTCTTCAACATTTACATCAGTGATATGCCCAAGACTGCCGCACAACTGTAAGGCTAAGCAGACAACCTTGCTCTCTTCCACTCGGACAAAATCTGGTCAAAAGGTGAAGACGTCCTAACATCTGACATGGCTAAGATCGCGAACTACCTGAAGACCTGGAGACTAAAGCTGAGCGCTGCAAAAACAACTGGAACTGCCTTCCACCTCAACACCAAAGAAGCAAACCGCCAGCTCACAGTCAAAGTCAACGGGAACCCACTGCCCTACACCCCCACCCCAACATACCATGGAGTAAAGCTAGACAGACAGCTGACCTACAAACCACATCTAGATTCACTCCGAGCCAAAGTTTCATCTAGGAACAACCTACTCCGCCCCCTTGCGGGCACCACCTGGGGTGCTACAAACTCCCACACTCTACAGTGCTGCCGAGTATGCTGCCCTGCGTGGTGCCGCAGCTCACACACGCCCAAACTGGATACCACCCTAAACGAAACTATGAGGATCATCACAGGATGCCTCAGACCCACACCAACTGACCTCTTACGAGTGCTCGCTGGCATCGCACTCCCGCCCTCCGCAGAGAACAATATGCCCAACAGCTAGTCAACAAGGCCCTCCAAGACCGAACACACCCTCTACACCGTACCACCCAGAACACACAACCGGTCTGCCAACGTCTACGGTCACGCATACCGTTCAGTCGCCATGCTGACACCCTGGGGGAAGGCACCGACAATACCCTCACCGCATGGAAGGACAGCTGGCAGGAGACCCCAGACCCCCTCAATTCACAGTAACCCCATACACAAAACTACCACCAGGTGCGGATCTACCCCGAAAGGACTGGGTCACCCTCAACAGGCTCCGCACAGGGGTCGGCAGGTTCAACGGCAGCATGCACCGGTGGGGACTCAGACCTTCTCTGGCCTGTACATGCGGAGCACCCGAGCAGACTGCCTCCAACATCATTGAAGAGTGCCCAATCCTTCGCCCACCTGGCCACCCAAACCCAGATTTAACCTACTTGGACCCCGACACCATTAATTGGCTTCAAAATGTTCGTGATGTCGCGTAGAAGCTGTGCTGCCTCATACGCAAGAAGAAGGGTAAATACATGTGGGTCAGACGTCGTGTAAGTACTTTAAACTAGGTTAAACTACGTTCAAGTACCATACACTACGCTACACTACGCTAGACTTCGGTAATGCGGGTGCAGCTCGCTCACGGACAGGTACGGTGTGGTACGTCTGACTACGCTTGAGAACGGTAGACTACGGAAGCAACTACGCTAAACAACGTCAATACGGTGTATGTATCAACTCCACGGGGGAGTATGCTGCCAGCCAGCGGTTCATTTATTTATTCGTCTATTTATTTAGCCGTCCTCTTTACATAAAAATAATTACACGAGAGTTGAACACATGAGCGCCATACTCGATTTTTGTAATAATGTTTGTATCTTGACTGATTCTGGTAGCAGCTTATCTGCGTTTATAAACAAAAAATAAGTTCCTGGTTCGGCCTTCTTTTTAAATAAGTGACCAAGTGTCTCAGAATGAGTCTCATGTCATATCTATTTATTATAAAAATGTCAGCCTTAATTTTAATATTAGGTATCATAACTGGTTATTTTCTGAGCATCCTTCGTTTCGGAATCTGTATAGAAAAGGGATTGTATTTGTAATATGATAGTACAGCCGGGTAGCAACCGGGGGGGGGGGGGGGGGGGGGGCACGTGCCGCCTATGATTTGATGAAGAAAAAAAAAACATGAAACATATGTGCCGAATTACACCTTGTTAGGCGCTGCTATATGGTTCAATTGTTTTAACCTATAGGGGTGAACATTTGAACATTTAGTTCGCAATACGGTTAACCCGAGTTGTAGTTATTTTCAGGGCTAAAGGCGAAAGAGGCAATGCCAGAATATATTTCCAGGACTACCAAAGTTCTGTTCAGGACTACAGTATCCCCAAAAAAGAATGATATTCTTTATCGTAGTACCGTTATTAAAGAACTCACTTAAATATTTTAAAAAGGCATTTTTGTGACACATACATGTTAACAAGCGGAAAATCCTATGAAGAAACTTGCATTTATTAATATTTTGACATTACACTGTCCAGTCTGATACGGAACTTACCATGCTTACTAGTCTCACAGTCGAACCCGGTGAAGCCGACCGCACAAACACATTTGTAACCAGTTGTGATTTCCTTACAGGTTGCTCCATTGAGACAGGGATGGGCCAGGCATGCTGGAACGTAAACGAAAAAAGGGGTATTGTGCTGCATGATAAATTATACTTCAACTACATTATATAACCCAAGAAACAATAATCAGATATTCAATTCTACTTATAATGATCATAATGATAACATTAATAATGATAATGATATTAATAATAATAACAAATAATAGTTATATTGATAATAATATTATAAGTAATACTAATAGTACTATAAATAATATTAATATTAATAATACTACTAATATTAATAATAATAATAATGATGATAATAATACAAATAAGAATATAAATATAATTAATAACAATACCAATAGTAGTAACAAATATAGGTTTTCCCATTCATTTTAACACTATTGTCATTCAATTTCATTAATTCGTCATTCAAATTCGTCCCGAGGAACCACCAGAGCGGAAATCCCAACTTCAATTTCGTCTTTCGTCATTCAATTTCGTCAAAGTTCACACAATTTAGTCATTAGGCACACATTTTCGTCAATTGCAAATCAAATTCGTCGGTCACAGTTGTTGAACACTTTCGCGTTTTATGTGTTTATGTGGTTATAGTCTAGTGTGAAGGATGCGATCCCAGGCACCCCTCTAAAACTTCTCTAACATTGTATGTATCATAGGGTGTGTCTGTATAGAGGGCAGCATACAGGCTGCAACTTGGTGGGGGAAAGATTTTATGACAGAAAACCTAACACATATAGGTGCGGTTCGTTATTCCGATGGTTCGTTATTCCGAACACGCAAATTTCGTATACCTGAGGGTACGTTAATCCGAAAACGAAATGGGGTTTGTTTATTCAAAAACGAAATAGGGTTCGTTAATCCGAACATTTGTTGCATTATTCCGAAGGTTCGCTTTTCCTAAAATAAAATCATGTTCGTTATTCCGAAGGTTCGTTAGTCCGAAAATAAAATCGGTTTCGCTATTCCGAAGGTTCGTTATTCCGAAGGTCCGTTATTCCGAGGGTTTGTTATTCCGAAGGTTCGATATTCCTAAAATGAAATCGGGTTCGTTAATCCGAAAATTAATTTGGGTTTGTTATAATGCTATAGTTTCATATAAAGAGATCAAATATATATTTTTAAAATGTACATGTTTGATTGGTCTTGCCAAGGGAGGGAAAGGGGGAGGGGTATGCTTAATGCAGGCTGTAAATGAAATAAACAAAACACACATTATAGTTATATAACAAACCCGATTTAATTTTCTGATTAACGAACCCAATTTTTTTATTTTCGGACTAATGAACCTTTGGGATAACTAACCTGATTATTTTTCTCGGATAAACGAACCTTCGGAATAGCGAACCCGATTTCGTTTTAGGAACAGCGAACCTTCGGAATAACGAAACCTCGGAATAACGAACCTTCGGAATAACGAACCTTCGGAATAACGAACTCTCGAAATAACGAACATTCGGAATAATGAACCTTCGGAATAACGAACCTTGGGAATAACTGAACATTCGGAATAACGAACCTTCGGAATAAGGAACCTTCGGAATAACGAACCCTCGGAATAACGAACATTCGGAATAACGAACCTTCGGAATAACGAACCTTCGGAATAACTGAACATTCGGAATAACTAACCTTCGGAATAACGGACTGTAACCAATACAACAATGTAAGTTTAACGTCAGAGCTTAAAGTTCAAATGCAGCTTTAATATCAGAGTCTGTTTAGAAGAAGAAGATGAAGAAGAAAAAGAAGAAGAAGAAGAAGACTTGTTTGACTTTTCAAAAGGATATCTTTATTACAAACTATAAATCGAATTCAGAGGTTTACAATAATACATAATTATACACCAATACAGTTTGTTTACAATGCTTCTACAAAGATAAATATAAAAATCAATACATCATAATAGCAAACACACCTACATAAGGTAGATGGAACTCTAAAACAAGAAGAAGAAGAAGAAGAAGAAGAAGAAGAAGAAGAAGAAGAAGAAGAAGAAGAAGAAGAAGAAGAAGAAGAAGAAGAAGAAGAAGAAGAAGAAGAAGAAGAAGAAGAAGAAGAAGAAGAAGAAGAAGAAGAAGAAGAAGAAGAAAAAGAAGTAAAACAAGAAGAAGAAGGAGAAGAAGAAGAAGAAGAAGAAGAAGAAGAAGAAGAAGAAGAAGAAGAAGAAGAAGAAGAAGAAGTAAAAGAAGAAAAAGAAGTAAAACAAGAAGAAGATGGAGAAGAAGAAGAAGAATAAGAAGAAGAAGAAGAAGAAGAAGAAGAAGAAGAAGAAGAAGAAGAAGAAGAAGAAGTAAAAGAAGTAAAACAAGAAGAAGAAGGAGAAGGAGATGAAGAAGAAGAAGAAGAAGAAGAAGAAGAAGAAGAAGAAGAAGAAGAAGAAGAAGAAGAAGAAGAAGAAGAAGAAGAAGAAGAAGAAGAAGAAGAAAAAGAAGAAGAAGAAGAAGTAAAAGAAGTAAAACAAGAAGAAGAAGGAGAAGAAGAAGAAGAAGAAGAAGAAGAAGTAAAATAAGTAAAACAAGAAGAAGAAGGAGAAGGAGAAGAAGAAGAAGAAGAAAAAGAAGAAGAAGAAGAAGAAGAAGAAGAAGTAAAACAAGAAGAACAACAAAAATAAGAATAATAAGATACGATGAAGAAGTAAAAAAAGAAAAGGAAGAAGAACAAAACAGAAAGAAAAAGGAGCAGAAGTACAAGTTAAGGAAAGTAAGGAAGAAAAATGAAATAGGGGCAGAATACAATGTAAATTATGTTTACCTAAACAAATCACGAAGTTATCCAGATTATTACAGTCTTTATTAAAGGACTTACCATTGTACTGTCGTCGTACTGTCGGAGGATATTAAGGCACCTACGCCAAGAAGTTAGCTGCAGTGAATCTCGACAGTTTCCGTTTCAATTGTCCCTTTTGTTAAACGCACTGTATCTTGTAAACGACCACTACTTGAACACATTTCGTAGATCACACGGATCTGGTAAAAGGGTTAATTCAACGATTTACAAATTGACTACTGAGCAATAAAATGGTCAAAACGAAATGACAGATTCAATTTATCCACAAATGCACCATGGGCACACCACGTGCAAACTACGCCAATCGCGAATTCTTGCTTGAAGCCACAGGTACATATAGCCGGTGAAGACGGGCGAACAAGCTGTCAAATTTTCGCAAAATCTCAGCGGGGTGTATATATGAAATTTTCAAGTTGAATGTCTGTTTTCAACGGGTTGAAGATTCCAATTGTGTTAGAAACCCTCTGTTATACCATTTCAACAATATTGGTGTATTAGGCTGGCTAATACGGATGTTTTCCGTAATTTTCAGAAAACTGTTTGCTTTATATAAAGCTTAAAGAATGAACCGAAGTGAGTGGTGTTGCAAAAAGGTAATGATACTGATATACCAGACAGATGATCTTTGTAAAAAGTGCGAGAGGGAGTAAGGATCCTTTTCGAGTACACGCGTTTATATATCAATTGCCTGTTATCCGCTTGATTTTTCGTCTCAATAATGAATGCATTTTTATTGGACTTCCGCTGCAATCTATCACCTAATATGGATGCCCCATCTCAGAGAGTGTCTCTCTTTGTTACATTATATCAATATAAAATTAATGAGTCGAGACATTGCCACCATCACAGCTCTAATGGAAACGCATATTAATCGTACATTAGTTGATTGATAATCGACTCTGATAACGATTATGGATGCGTTAACTCCCGAGATAATTGGATATATAATTGTTAAACCCTTTCAAGAACAAATCCAATGACAAAACATGATCATCGCGCCATCACATCAATCATTATCGTAAATTAGTTGATCAATTATCTACTCTGATAACGATGCGCCAACATTGCTCTCCCTAATATTAAAAACGATTAAACACAATATTAAAGACGAACAAAACCAATCAGGCCATCATATCAAGTAATGTATATTCGTACATTAGTTGATTGATCATTATAACCCACATATACTATCGTTTGCAAAAGTTTAAGACCACCTGGGAATTTGTGGGTATTTCATAAGCATTTGATCACAATCCAAACAGAAACATCCCACAAAAAATCCCGAAAGTCCAACAAAATTAAAACATTTATAAAACAAAATTTCGGGGGCGAATTTTTTTTTCGAGGGCGAATTTGGGCATTTCGGGGGCGAATTCGCCCGCCGCCCCCGTGTTTTTTGTCGCTGGTAATGGTATAAGCCCAGCAGTTCAAGTGTGATATAAAGGTTATGGGTTGAAAATAAAAGTGTGTCTGAAAAATGAATGTTTAACTTTTTGTGTTTTTTTTAATTTTGGAAGGGTGGTCTTAAAGCCCAAGACCAGTTTCGGGAAAGTAGCCGAATACATCTATTCATCACTATTGTTAAAAATGTATTGAAATAGGACTGTGGTAAAATCCGAACCTAAGCATCGTTAAATACAGAAATATCGGAAGAAAACCACGTGGTCGTAATACACGTAGCGTATGGGCGATTCTCGTTGGCGATATCTATCTCACTGGAATAAATATATAATTTTGCAAATATATCAATTAGTAGGCGGTTTCTTGGCCAAATTTGGATGATCCTATAATTATTAGTATAATTATATTCTGTCACATTATTGGTAATAAGAGCTTCCATTTCATTTTTTGGAGAGGGGCGGGGGGGGGGGGGGGGCGTTTCCAAAACTTGCCTTTACCTTTAAACTTTTACAAATGATGGTAATAACCCAAAGTTGTGAACGGCCTATTTCGAAAAAAGACATCGATGTAAATTATTCATAATTATCGATAACTACTTACCCTATTTATATGCAGCTAATGCTAAATTCATGTCATGTATCGTGGGTTTTATGATTGATCACTAGTTCCAATAATGAGTACGATATAAATATATCAACATTATGTACTTTAATTGGCAATTTGTAAGCATGATTTCGTTTGAAATGCGCTAATAAATTAGTCATCATGGTCTCATATTTCGCACCTCGCGTACTGAAAGTAAATCGTTTCGATATGAACATGGTAAAAACTCACCTTTGTTTGAAAATGAGGCGGTAACATGCCGTTATGGTATTATGTTATATATACATCCATATTGGTGTTTATTATATCCATATTGCGCTCTAAATCCCGATCCCGGAACAAATCGCATTTTGTTTGTACGCACTGTGAGTGACGTGAATTAATGGGATGAAACGTTCATTGAAAGATTCAGAGATTTGCGTATACAAAAAAGGTAATCGAAGTTCAAAGTTCAATTAATTTCCATTTCAATTTCAAAATCATATAATGTTTACACCTGGACGTAAAGAGTTACCTTTCCGCTTTAATTTGATTCATTTCCTGAATCAGCAATGTAACGCATCGCTGAGTTTTTTGTTGTTGAAGATGACAGGCGCGAAACCCAATGTTTGCATTTTTTGGCTATAATGAATGGATTCCTGGTAGTAAAATTCAAATAAACTTTGTCTAAATATGCTAGTTTTACCTCATTAACTCGTAATCTGAAGAACTCCTAGGTCGTTTTTAATCAAACGTGGAACTGGGGTGCACCATATTAAGAAGTAGATGAACTAATTAGATTGTGGGCGAGATCCGCCGAAGGTCAAGGAACTTGGTCTAAATATGCTATAAATATCACTGAATGTGATTAATACCCCCGCTGCTGCAGTACTTGTTTACGAGTAGAATGAAACAATGATTATTAAGTGATGAATCCACATTGTATGGTGCAATGATATTTTTGGATCAAATTTGTGGATACCATGGCAACGCCTTATCCACAACATATGTTCTTGCTCAGGATCACCTCAAAAACATCAAATGAACCAAGTTGTATTAGAAAAGCTAAACAAAATGCAGAAGTAGTTTGCACCAAAAGGTTTATAACAAAATTATATTTTGTTGTTGCAAAATTGTGATTAAAGGGTAACACCACCCCAAAATAATATGCTTATTATAGAAAGGTAACATCTTCAGTATTCCATTCCTTCAACAAGTTCACCAAAATATGTTTTCAGAAACAAATATATCATTGGAAAACGCATCACCATTCTCGACCATGCGTTCATGTGGTCTGAATTGTGTAGACTATATGTGTGCATATATAGCCAGACCGCTCCTGTGCAGAGCGAACGAATCATCCGGAGTTATATTGACGTATGCGTGAAAGCATTGGCGCACTCGCAAATGCTTGGCCTGTGTGGAACCAAGAAATAGCAGTGGTTCCGTAAGTGGTGGAAATTAATTGCTTTGTTTATGAATTACACAACCCTTTGAAAAATGTAGGGTATCTACTTGATATCACAAAACGGTACCAAAACATATTATAATGTGTTGTCCTTTGCCTGTTGGTCCCCTTTAACCATGGCAACACCTTATCCAAAAGACACACACATATGTCTTGCACACGCTCACCTTAACATTAAATCTACCAAGTTGCATCAAAATTGCTCAAAATCTGTGGCAGTAGTTCGCTCCACAACATTTTCATATTTTTGGTGCAATATTGTGGTTTTGGCAACGCTATATCTAACTTTTACAAACAATAATGTGCCTCGCACACCTTTACCTCGAGAGCATTAAGTGTATTAATGTTCATCAAAATTGCTCAAAACTGTGGAAGTAGTTCGCTCCAGAAGATGTTCATATTTTTGGTGCAAATCATGGTTACCATGGCAATGCCTTATCTAACATTTACACAAAATGTGTCTTGCACACCCTAAAAAAACATTAGGGGTATCAAGATTTATATTTTAGTTGACTGTTACCCGCTTTTTTTTTTGTCTCAATAATGAATGCATTTTGTATTGGACTTCCGCGGCAACCTATATGGATGCCCCATCTCAGAGAGAGTTTTATCCCTGATTGTTACATTTATCAATAATTATAAAATCGATAAGTTGACACACTACCACCATCACGGCATCACATCAATCGTAAAGCTGCATTTCCATTTGAGCGCATTTCAGCGGGGGATTTTTTTTTCGCAGCGAATTATTTAAAACAAATACTATGAGGAGCGATTTAAAAAGTTCGCTTGTAAAAATTCGCAATGTAATATGAATAATATTTATGAATAACACTGATTTGGTCGGTGCGAATGTTCGCAGCGGAAATTCGCCGTGGAAATTCGCTCTAATGGAAACGCAGATTAATCGTACATTAGTTGATTGATGATCGACTCTGATAATGGATTATGGATGCGCCAACTCAGGAGATAACTGTAATTGTTAAACCCTTTCAAAAAACAAAAACGATGAATAAACATCTCCATCACGCCATCACATCAATCATAATCGTACATTAGTTGATCAATTATCTACTCTGATAACGATCTATGGATCCCGGGGGGGGTCTGTCCTCATAGAAAGGGGGGGTATCATGGGTGACCAAGGACTTGCCAAAAGCACCCTAAACGAGTATTTGCGCGGTGCAAAAAATACACCCTAAGTAAGTACGATTATCGGTAATTTGATACCCTAAGCAAGTAATAATTTTTTTGTAAACCCCTAAGCAAGTAATCAACTTTTTTGTAACCCCCTATAAGCAAGTTATAACTATATTTGATACCCTAAGCAAGTAATCTTGTTTTTGTAAACCCCTATTAAAAGCAAGTGATAACTATTTTTGATACCCTAAGCAAGTAAGCTGAGTTTTTGAGACCCTAAACGAGTAATTCATCTTTTTGATACCCTAAACGAGTAATTCATCAGCCTAAAATAGATACCCTATTTCCAGATTTTGGGTGATTTTGAGACCCTAAACGAGATACTCGAGTATCTCGCCTGATCGTGAAAAACCACCCTAATTACTCGTTTTCTTGGTCACGCATGATACCCCCCTTTCAATGAGGACAGACCCCCCCCCCCCCCCCCCCCGGCTATGGATGCACCAACATTGCTCTCCCTAATCGTAAAACAATTTAACACAAAATCAGGCCATCATATCAAGTAATATGTATTCGTACATTAGTCGATTGATCATCAATCCACGATTGTGTACGACATATTTCAATAAAGACATCCATGTAAATTATTTATAATTATCGATAAAGCCACGCAAAGAGAAAACACGATCGAAAGGCAACCATTCACCCTATATTCAACTTCTGCTATATTAATGCCATGCACATTGTGGCTTTTATGATTGATCATCAGTTCTAATAATGAGCACGATATAACTTTAACAATAATTATACAATAATGTACTTTAATTGGCAGTTTATACGAATGATCTCGCTTGAAAATTGGTCATAATTCGGTCACTATGGGTCACCTTGCAGACAAAAATACAATCGAGTGTAAGTTACAATTTAAACTTTATTAACTCGTATGACTTATTATCCTTATTCTTGTATATTTGTTATAATTCATTTGCATCTATATGTTGTTCTTGTTTTGTCTAGCTTTCCTGTTTGTAGTAAGGCAATAGTACAAAAGCATTGTATGTTTCACCTTTTCCTTGAATTCACTTGCCAATTATATTATTGTGTTGAATGTTCAAGTTATGATAAATGTGTATGTCAATGAGTAGGCGTACCTAGGTGCAGGGGGGGGGGGGGAGGTGTTTGTGGGGTTAATCCCTCCCCCCCCCCCCCCCCCCCCCACACTTTGACCACAAAATGACTGTTTACAATGTATAGCTGGCACCGGCGCCGATTCCATCCGTTCCTCTTCTTATCCTATCATTTTTCCCTCTTTTAAATCTCGTCACCCCTTTATGTTTGGTATATGGCTTTCTTTCATAAAGTGCAATAATAATCGAATTAAATTGTACTTTGGGGTTGATTGTTAGGAGAATTCCATTTATGTATAAAGCTATATATTCATATGTTATTGTTTTGTACATTTAAATGCTTTTATCCTAGATGTTTTTTAACCGTTGTGAAGCTTGCCAAATCGTTTCCCCCCTTTTCGTGGGACAAAATCAAATTAAATGAATAAATGGTTGAATGAATCAACGTGAACCCGCTTATATACAGGAAAGACAGACCTCGGGCAGGTTCAAGGTTCATAAGCAACGCAAGGTGTGACAGACTCTAAATGGCGCTTATTCCACTCGTCCGATTCTGGAGATAAACGGGTTTGTCCAAATCTGTACACATGCCAATGGAAATATGAGAATGGACCGTTATATATGTTTCATTTTGATTGTGGTAGTTATAGATAGCTATGTAGTGTACTGTTATCGTAAGCAAAAGTTGTTAGGAAAAGGGGATTTAGCGCCTTTTGGAACTAAGGTCATTATTTGATGCTTTATTATGCCACCCCAATGTAATTGATCGACACGCATGATACCATCCTTTATTGTTATCGTTACAGCGCCACGTCTAGATGTGATCACAAATTTAAATAATTCGATTCAAACTGATGTCTGTTAACCATTGCTCGGAGCCTGTAACTGTTTGCCATCTAGGTTTTAATACCGTCTAACGGAATCAGCATCTATCTACCAAACTGGGAAGGCCATTCTTCGATTCCAAATTCACCGATTCCGAGCCATTTCGTCGCAGATCATCTTCCTGTTCCTAGACTAAATCCGTATCCGGTGAGTTACTACGTCAATCTCACTTGATTATTTATCACAATTATTCTAAACACTTTAACCTTTAACACTTTATCTTTAGCAGTAAATACCGTGTGGTTTTTGAGCAAACTTATTTTCAGCTTCTTCAGCTGTTCTGTAATAAACAAATGGCAATACCAATGTATTGGTGAATTAGTATAGACAATTTGATATTGGAACTTAGAAGCAGATATTATGTTGTACTAGCCTAATGACAGTACTGGGAAAGTTACCGAAAACAGCTATGTTGGGCAAACTATTGTATTAATATTGTTGAACAGGTACATGTAGAAAAAAAAAAGGCCTGGATTATGTGGTAAAAAACTAAACCTTTGTATGACAGTGTTGTGAAAGTAACCATAAACATCTATATTAGGCAAACGATTTGATCAATAGTGTTGAATAATTATAAAAAGGGCTTATGGGGTAACCGTTAGTATGCAGAAATATTGCAAGAAATCCAATGCCTGGCCACCCGTGAAATGTTGCCTAAATCCATGGCCTATCCGTGCAACTGTCCGTGCCATAATAGCGCTGAGCTGGAGAAATATCAAGCCCTATACCACAGACCGCATGGTCGTCTGCACGTAGCGTATGCACGATATAGCTCGCGGTTAAATCGTACTTTTACAATTATTGTTTTCGTATTGGAACCAATTAATGCTCAATTAGTAAATTTCAAAGCATTTCTGTCCATATTTGTACATCAACATAATAAGTTATGATCTATTTGTTCATGTGGTAGTTGATGAAAGCATATTTTAATTTGTTTGCGTGTGGGGCATTTTCCATTAAAATATTTAAAAATCCTGAAGTCAATGCAATGCACACCAGTGAATTTTGGCCTAAATTTACCCCCCGGTTCGCAATTGTCTGCTACGCTAGCGGTGGGCTGGATATATCGACAACCTGTATACAGTGAACATGTGCGCTAGCATAATATTTTGCACGCAGCGTTTCGCTGTTAAATTGATCTGCCTCACAGATCATTTAGTGCTCAATTATTCAATTACAAAACATTTTTTTTTGTCAGCATCTTTTCATCAACATCCTAAATATATTCCTTCACGTGGTATAGTAGATGAAACAATCATATTTGTAATGTGTTGTTTGTGAGGTGTTTCTCAATACCGTTATTTGGCCTCCACAAGTAAACGACTAATCATCCTAATGGGCCCTACTTGGATTTGGATCTATGGAGAATGCATGTTTAAGACAATCACTCAGTCCTGAGTCCCCGTCGCAGCAATCGATTGTAAGGTACTTTTGATTGTTAAACATCAGATCTGCGTTTTTTTGCTCCCATGATCTGACTTACAATTGATTGCACTTGTCCAATAGATTGTATCTTTTTTTCCTGCAACGGGGCCTAAACAGGTTATCATCTAATGTACTAAGATCTTGGATTGAAACTACTATGTAGATGCCACGTCTATTATTACACGCAATGGGTACGAAAACACTTGACCATACCCATTGTATTATGTGGTGGCATTGTATACATAAGTAGCTCTATTGTTTTGTGCACACCATAATCTTCAGGCGAATGACATTATGCTTTTCCAATAAGTTCCTTTCAAATCCCCCAAAAGCGATTTAGCTAACGGTTATATTACAGCGCTATATGGATGCTCTACACGCTCTTCAATATAACTTCAACAGTCATCGGGTACACACTGCGATCTTTCCTGCACACAATGTGCACATTTTCATCTCCCTAAGGGGGTATTCAAGTCTGTCACCTGGGGAAAACGATCGTAATGAACCGCGTGTCCACATTTGAGGTACCCCTGGGTATAGAGCAGCAATAGTGGATATTAAGATTCTAAGGGGGTTGCTGTATGCGTTAGTGGTAGTTTGTGCTTCCATTTTGTTTGATAACAATTTACCAAAAACAAACATTAAAAAGTGTTGTATTGATAAGTTACGAATGAAAGAAATTTTGGGCACGGTTAAGCAGAGGCTTAATACAAATGTAATCCATATGGTTGGCCATATTTTGGCAAAATGTATCCCACTATCAATAAAGCTCAAACTGCATAATATCACATACGATACCAACTATTCTATCTCAAACGGTTTTATAGATACGTGACTATACTGGGAGTAATTTATATCGTGTTCTAACTGACCTAATACAGGTGGAGCATAATCTAGTACTATCCATGGATGGAGTAAAAATGAGTATTGTTAATGCAGTTTATGACTCTTGAATAACCCCACGCGGGCGGTCAAAAAGATGGTACCATTTTGTTATTAATACACGCCTTTGTACGATAATATTTCATTGGTAAATTCAAAAGGACTGATTCAAGCCAGAATTCGTTAGAATACATGAAGGGTATCTTAAAGGTGGCCATGCGCGCGGATGCTACACCGCTGGTCGCCATTTGAACTCGACAAATTTGCACGCACCCTTGAACACTGTGCTTGTGTGTATTTCGCGCCGTGCGCAAGGCGTTATAAGGTGGCACCCCGCGCATCTTCTATACGAATCCGATCAGCCTGCATAACACTATTCTTTTGTATTTCAGAGATCAACAACGATGGAAATTGCATGGTCCATAATTCTGCTCCTTTCAAGCGTGGCTGCCCTAGGTGAGTACTCCCTGGATATGAAGAGCGTAGTTCCAAAAGGCGCCAAACACACATTCTGTTAAAACCTAGTAAGCGATATTAGTATATTAACAAGCTAATAAAGTAGGTATCAACACAATATTTAACAGTTTAGGACACAATTACACAATCGAAATAAAACAAATGGAACGTTCCATGTTCATATTTCCATAGGCATGTGTTGATGTGTACAAAGTTTGACATAGAAACCTGCTTTTCTAAAAGTTGGAAGCGTGGATTTATTGCCTTTTGGAATTAAGCTCTTTATAATAGAGACCATTGATGCAATTCACTATATGCCACGCTACCTTATGAATATGGAATATGATTTGTAAAACCGTACTTTATGCCGAAACGAAGTTGTGGTTTATACAAAATGTATTCATGGTATAATACGTGAATATTTATGGGTGTTAGTTCCTTTCAAACTAATGTGAGTATGCTCGTATACTCACTGACCTAGGGATCTAGTAACTTTCTTGACAAGTTCAAAAAGGAATGAGTCATTAAAGGGGTAGTTTAGTTTTGGTAGAGAGGGCGCTGCACATCGCAATTTTTTTGTGAGGTAATGAAAAACTGAGTGTCGAATTTGAGAGAACATGCAATTTTAATGGCAGAATAAACTTTATTTGGTCAAAATCGACCCAGAAACGGCTGAAATATCAATAAATATATCTGATCTTATAATTATTTGGGGCCCAAATAATTAGATAATTTTTTGAAAAAATAAAAAAAATGCTTGCACTTTTTCAACAAATTTCAAAAGCGTATTTTAAATGGTTGTTGATGATCTCGCTATTTAATCATTATATCAACAAAACATCACATGCATAATTTTGGTTGAAAATGCTTGAAACCAATGCCTTTTAAAAAAGCGCCCTCTTGTGTTTTAATGGCTCTTTTTGAATGATAACAGGCGTTTTACTTGGTCGTTTGTAATTTTGTATACCTTTCGAGCACGGTGGAGTTATAACTATTAGTTTATAATGTTACTGTGCAGGTTTTGGCTACTAAAGTTCAGCCTTACCAAAACTAAACTACCCCTTTAATGAAATGTGTATTTGGAATAATCTGATATGTCCGGAAAGTAATGTGTGAACATTTTACGTTAATAGGATTTTTTCTGAGATATGCACACAAATGCAAAGTGATATTCATTAATAACTTGTTGTATCTTTGGTAAACGGCATACAATTTTCCAAAGGCAATTTCTTATACAAATTATGAACACTTCAATTGTAAATATTTTTTAAACGATTGGGAAATTGAAAAATCCGAAACGTTTCCCGTGCTTTCATTGTTAATATGTATGATAAGATATAAGAGAACCACTTACGTTCCAAGTCAGTTTTGCAGAATTGGACAATGTTACTTATTCCCTTTAAAAGGATAAATTAACTTTGTTGGCAAGTGCAAAAATACACATTGTATCAACCATTTGTACATTTGTGTTACCAAAGTTACTAGATCCAAGTACCATTATAATCTTTGTAAACAACATCCCGAGGGGCGAGAGCTCGACCGTAACAAAAGGACTTGCCCTAGTTCCACTGATCTCTAGATATGCGTGGATAACATTTCCAAATTGAATGAGTGACGATTGAAATGTGTGCCTGGCTACGCTGTGTTTAACTATTGTCATTCCAGCATTATACTGACATCAATGAGTAAGAGCCAACGGTCGCAGTTACTATTGTAAATATTATTAAAGGGACGAAGTAACTTTGGGAACATGTGCAAAAAGTGATGAATGGTTAATATAATGTGTATTGTTATTGTCTGATATGTCCACTGGGTATTTAAGGTTACATGGACATTATAATGGCCGAGTAATGAGCAGAAATGTTCAGTTAAATACACTAACTCAATGCACTGACTTGTACACGGTTACTATCCATTTGATATAGCTTAACATATATAAACACTTCAATCGTAAACATCTTTTAACTGTAAGAAAATTCGAAAAAACCGACACGTGTCCCATGCTTCTATTGTAGATAAAAACTACAACTGTGATAAAGCATTACATACAAAATAATGTACACTTCTCCTAAACAGGCAACGCGCATGTAGGCGATCACCATCATATTGAGTGCTACCACTGCGTCACGATGACAGAAGGTCAGGCATACTTGGCCCAGGTCAGCTTAGCTCCAGATACCTTGAAGTCAGCCCTGTCCATCGCGCTGTACGACGAGCTTGACCCCTCCGCTCCTGCTCCAGGCGACTGCACGGAGGACAACTACGGCGGGACTATCGAGTGCCCGGAGGAGAGCACGGGCTGCAGTACGGAGACATTCACCCTGAACATGTCTCGTCCGGCTGGTGAGTTTTGACTGTTAACTTTCAGCCCTCCGCTCACAGAGTAGACTCGACCTTTAGCCCATTTCATAAAACACTTGCAATTGTAGTTAGTGTCCAAATATTGTAACTACTATGGCAACAGCTGTAGTGCTCCATGCTGATTGGATGTTGGTCAAACAGTTACAATAATTTGACACTTACACAAATTGCAAGTGTTTTGGAGTCGGTTTCGCAGATTTAACATGTTGAATCGGCCTTGAATGATCTCCGACTGGCTCTTGACCGGCAAAACATGAGTCCTGAGGCAACGTATACTGAGCTGTACCAACTAACAGCCAGTCGGATCGGGTCAAGTCGGCTATGTGTGCGTACATCTTTTTTTTTAAACAAGCTGAATATGCGTTTTCTATCATCCAAGATGGCGTCCAAAATGTCCGCCATTTTTAACTTTCTGCAGGTTTGATTGGTTTCCCTTCTAGACAAGTTGGAAAACTGAAATGAAGTGTCATTATGTATGTTTGCAGATACAAGCAATCATCTAAAACAGTTATCGTAATGGTTCATGTAATTGCATTGTTATGTGTCTCCGCCACATTTTCGTTTGTATATTCATGTATCTTTATAATTCATAGTAGACAAGTCCATGCTGCTATTTTGCAAGTTGTTAATTATTTACCCCTTTGCATTGCGCTGCCAAATGTGTAATACTAAATATGTTTGCAGCTGTTTTTTTCTTTATACTCCCATGACTTTATTTATACATTTGAAAGGGTATGTATTTCCTTAAATCGTGTATCTTGATATATGCATTTGTACTTTCTTCACCATCCTAAGACTTTATTTACACCTCTCAGTTGGAAACTTCCGGTTGTCGGCTGTGCGACGTTCGTGTAGCATGGAACGCTCAGGGTGCGAGAGAGGGAGCGAGTACTTCGTGGATTCTCTCTTCACTTCTCCTACTGCCTTGACCGACCTCGTGCAAGACCGCTTGATGGACCCCGACATCCGCTTCAACAATCTGATCGACGGCTCCTACTGCACCTGCAAAGATTCACTGTGCAACGATAACAACCAGGACAACCGGGGCGACCGACGAGGCAACGGCCGAGGCAACGGAGCGACGCCTGGGTGTGAGACTAGCTACGCGGTTCTCCTCGCTGCGCTGTTTGCGACCGCATTGGCAAAGTATTGGAATTGAAGCTTAGCCACACCCCACACCCCATAATTATAATTTTATATATGAAGAGCTTCATTCCAAAAGGCGATAAATCCACTCATGTTTAACTTATGAGAAATACAGGGTTATTTCTCCTACTTTGTACACATGCCTATGGGAATATGAAAATGGAACGTTCCATACTTTGATTTTGATCGTGTAATGTGTCCTAAAATTTGAATTTCTAGCTAGCTACTTAGCTTATTAATGTACTGAATTATATCGTTAACTCATTCTGTGTCATGGAAAGTGGATTTACCGCCTTTTGGAACTAGGTTTTTCATATACAAGTGATTGTAATTGTAATCATTAATCTTGGTGTGAACACGCCTGTAGATATCAGCCCTTTGGCTTCCAAACATGTATTATGTATTACACACTTGAAATTTCATCTTTGTATTACCATCATTGTTACTGCGATGGTTGGTAGAAATAAGGATCCAAAAGAGAGATTATTAACAACAATTTTAAAGAGACTCTTGTATATTGTCGACTGTGTGAGGCTTTATAAGTATTGTTTTTATATTATCAAAAATATGTTGACTTGTTGGGGCCACAGAAAGTGATCAAAGATTTGGACAGTTGTAGAAGCCTGGAAATATTTAAAGACCATGCTTACAGTGAGTTTTTAAATTGTTATACATGTAATAATAATAATAATAACCTCGATTTATATAGCGCCTAATATGATTGATAATCATCTCCAAGCGACGAAAGTCATGTATGAACAAGGACAATTTTCCTAAAGTATCCAAGTACTAACAAATGCCCACAGCATGGCAAGATACTGGATGCTTAAGGGGGGGTGGGGGGGGGGGGGGGGGCTAGGGATTTACGGTGTAAATGTTGCATATTGGCAATATACATGAGGAACTCCACCCTCCCCCGACCGCTACACCCCCCCCCCCCCCCCCACACACACACACACACCCCTCCCCACTAAATATACAAATGTTAGTGCGATTTTACCATTTAGCGTCAGTCTTCACGATGACGTAATCAGAGGATATTAACATGTATGTGTGTTCATTATGTACGCGTATGCCTGTGTGTGGGTGGTTATATTTGTGTGTGTGTGTGTGTGTGTGCGTGCGTGTGTGGTAATGTTTGTGCTTGTGTTTGTGGGGATGTTGCTCTGTAAATGTATTGTTATAAGTGCTCGTACGTATTTCTTATTTCTTATTTTGTTGTATTCTTATTTTGTTTGCTGAACAACACTGAAGAACAAAACACAAATCGAATTACTCATTGAAACTTTTTTTGAAGCTCTAATTTATTCGTTGCTTGGAACAAAAATACAAAAACCGTTGACCATGCAAAACAACAACATTTAACCTAAACGTACTTTACAATTAACTACAAATTAAAGATTACAACACATAATATGTGACCTCACACCACAAAACGACCGTTATGTCGCAGATATAGTTTCTCTGTTATTAGCTGAAATAGTCAAATTTGGTCAAAAGTATGAGATTTAGGATTTTTGTATTTCCTGAATGAAGGTATCTTAATCTACCTTCTGTGAAATTTTGATCATCAGAAATCATCTTTAAGTATGTTTTTTCATCGAATACAAATTATCAGATAACAGCGCTTCAATGGATGCCGATCTTTGAAGTGGCCCGTTTCTCCCTTGTTTGAAAACTTCTTCAGCCATTTTTAAATTCTTTGGCGCTCATTTTCAGAGGGTTTGCCTTGTCTGAATATGGCAAATCATATACCATTTTAAAGGTAATGACTTCTACTTTGATGTCATGTGAGAATCAGCATAATCATTTTCCCAGACTTATTGGTTGTTTTGTGGTGTAAGGTCACATATGCTTTGAAATTACGAGCGACTGGTCAATACATGCTGGAAACTAAACAAATAATACTATAGATACGTGTTTCGTTAATCATGATTGCTGATAATTAAGTGTGATATTCGTGCTGCGATGATATCGTGTTTTTTTGTATTCATTTATTCGCTGCGATTCGCAGTTGCGTGTAGGGTATGTGGGTGTAGATTGCCTCTTAGTCCTTACTAATTATCCACATGATTACCAGTTGTCTATTATAAACCGAACACAAAAAGTAACTTCACCCCTAAGCAATTGCTCATCATTTCATAACCGATTATTGTTTCACGATGTCATCTTACCACAATATTGGCACAGTTGTTATGTTCGATATGTGCGAAAATCAGAGATATTCATTACTTTATGGCTAAATGAGCACAGATTAAAGACAAAATGGCCCAATTCAAAAGTCACAAGGTATTGCGCGTGCCTGTCTGTACATTGTTGAGAATCCGCACATGTGGCGGAATGCATTGATGGTTTATGAAACAATGCTGTTTGATGTTCCATTCATTTTAATTTTTGTATGGCACATGTGGTAAAATGCATTAATTGCAATTGTAAAACAGTGCATTTTTTTATTTTCCAACTCTCAATAATTTGTAATGATGATAATACTTTTGCGAATTTTGAAATATGACTATTTTTCTGTAATGTGTGCTCACTCAACCATGTATTAATGGTTACCTCTTATTTTTACACATTGTTTTCCTAACTACCATATGGATATATTAGCAAGACGAAATCTTGAAACGATTCTTGGTTATGAAATTATGGGCAATTGCTTAGGGGTGAAGTTACTTTTTGTGTTCGGTATATATAAAAGTGAATAGTAATCCATTACTTTTAAAACATTCTATCAAAACCTCTTAGACCTTTTACAGCCTTATTGAATACCTTGCTGTTTGTGTATTGGAAATTCCTTTATGTTGTTCAAGATTTATGTGGAATTAGAGATAATAATTGAGATTAAATAAAACAAAAAACTTTATTGAACGTTTTTTGGTCAGACATATCTGAATTTCAACACATCGATCGTTTATAGTATCCGAAATAGGACACTTTGCGGAGATAAAGTTTGGCAAATTTATAACAAAAATCCTAGGTTTATTTTATTCTTTTCTATTAAAATATCGCCTTTCGAGAGAATCTGAAATGATATGACTATATGATTAAAGTACCAATTATCTCTTTTGAGAAATTCTTATGAAGTTAATAGATCAATTTAAGTCAAAAGGAGCTCTGCCAATGTGTCCCAAACCAAACTTTTACATTTTTTGGTCTATTTTCACAAAATTCTTTCTACACAATCTTTCTGGGTTCATTCTGATACAAATCTTAACGCATTGTCCACTTCCTGTTGCCAAGGTAACCGTTAACCGATTTTTCGAAATGTGTGTAAACTCAAGCTTGTAGAGCTTGACTTGCTATGCATGATTAACACACTCACCTATATTTGATACCATCGGGCTCGGGTACGGCGATATAGCTTGAGCTTTAACCCTAATAAGGCCGGGGGGGGGGGGGCATAATGCCCCCCCCCCTTCGCGATTTTTTGTATTGCTCCAAAACGCTGTAAGATGACGCGCCACTGCTTGGTTACTATTTTCTTTTGGGTCTTGCGCACATTTTAAAACAAAAATTTTGAAAATCGGACATACCGTTACAAGGTCACGTGACCTTTTGTCTATGCATGTCAGCCCGAAAATCGCCCAATTTCGTGATTTGTGTACAAAACATATGGAAATATCAATTTTCCTAAAATGAGATGTATCATTAGTTATTTGGTGTTGTTAACATTTTATATGTTGGTTTGGGGGTTCAAAATAGTTAAATTATAGTTAGAAATAAAATAGAAACAAAAACAATAAAATACATAAGTAAAAAAATAAAAAATACATAAGAAATTAACAAAACAATAGAAAACATAAGGAAGAATCGGGCTCTTCCAAATTTTGTTGTCGTATTATCATTCCAAATGCGCTAAAGAAAATATTTAGTGAAAACCAGAGTTAAATAATAAAGAATATATGATTTATGGGTAAAAATATGAATTTCATGACTTATTTGCATAAATTACCATAAATATGCAAATTAATGAATTTGTCAAAATTTTTACAAATTACCATTGTATTCTACACACTTCACTTATCATGCGTGCACAATTTTACGGCGATCGGCCGCTCCGCGGCCGAGATCTAAGGGGGGGGGGGGGGGGGGGCCATAATGCCCCCCCCCCCCCCCGGCCGTAGGAAGACCTCAAATAGCCCGGCCTTTTTAGGGTTAAATGTCAAGCCCAAGGGGGGGGGGGGGGGGGGGAGAGGCTCATTTAGCCCCCTTTCCCCCATTTCTATCACCCCTCCACAATTTTCATTTGATTGTCAACAAATTTAGTGGCTTTTGCTCAAATCTTATTGCAAACATTTTGGTATAAATTTTAACTAGATTGGCCACTTCGTGTTGCAATGGGTACCATAAACTGTAGGGCATGCTTTTCATTATTTTTAATTTCTTTCTTCTTTTAGTAAATAAGTGAAGTTTGGGTGTGTTACTGTTTCATGGAGATTTTGTATGTTTGTCTTTGTTTTTAAAGACAATGACGCAACACACTGAATATAATAAGAATTAAATCAAATATAGTTTTGATCTATTTTTATGATATCTTTTTTGATTCAAATATGCTAATGGGCTTTTTATGATGTCTACAATATTTTGATATGATACAAATCAATTGGGTTTAAGTTTATAGTGTACACATTGATGAAATTGTATACGTAAGTTATCATGAAGTGTACTGTTTCTGATAAGTCGTGTGAAGGTCACCACCAGAAATGACTTTGTGGAACAAATGGGCCTCTAAAACAGAAATGTCATGATCTATGTTCCAGAATATGTAATATTACATAAATATGTTAAAAAGTAAAATTTGCCTACTTGATAACAGTCCATTTGTCGAAAACAGCTCCAAAACTTAAACATTCTGACATTTTCTATGTTTATCATCATATAATTATCGTAAATAACGCCCTCATATGGTGACCTTAACACATGTTTATGATTGCTACTTGTAGTGCTTGACCTGCTTGACACCTGTGCCAAATATGAAAGTGGTTGATTGAATAATAATAAATTAGAAAGGGGGGAGGGCTATGAGCCACATCCCCCTTAGGCCTGGGAATGCCAAATAAATGTATGCAACTTTATGCAATTAATGAAACTTTAAATACCGAAACACGCACATGAATATAATTAAACGATAACCTGCGGGCGAGAGAATATCATACACTTTTCAACTCCGAGTGATTACAAACGCTATTGGAGATGGAGTGCACGTCCCGAGACGCAGTAATACACACGCATGGTCAATACAGTAAAAGGAAATGGGCCTCTATACTCTAAAATCTCTGTATGGAATAATATAAACGAGATACCTTTTTGCAAAATGTTATTGGGGTAGCACAGTTTTGGTAAGGCTGAGCTTTAGTAACCAGCACCCGTACACTAACATAAAAAACTAAAAGTAATAAACCCACCACGCTTGAAAGGTATAGCAAATTACAAACTACTAAATAAAAACCCCGTTATCATTAACAAAGAGCCATTCAAACACAAGTGGGCGCTCTCTAAAAAAATATTCTTTCAACAATTTTAGTCATGTAATGTTTTGTGGAAATAATGAAGAAATAGAAAAAGACCATCAACTATTTTAACATTCTTTTGAACATTTTTGTATGATAATTTTGTATATCTTAAAACGTAATTATCAAATAAATCTGAATCGATTTTGATCAAAGATTTATTTTGTCATTAAAATTGTAAGCTGTTTCAAATTGTACACTCAGTTTGTTTCATTATTTCACAAAAAAATACTTCGTGCATCACCCTCTATACCCGAACTAAACTGCCCCTTTAATACCATAGTAATATTTTGTAATAATCACAATTATTAGCATCCTAAGTCGAAGTCTACGCAAATAAAGTAGAAAAACGTTTAGATTTACCGAAAGGTTCCTTACAAGTAAATAAGGCACATCCTATTAATACCTTCAAAAGTAAAACTAACCCGATAAAGTTAAAGGGGACAGCTTATGCCCCTTGCCACATTTTGTTATTGGCGACTCAACAATCTTGGCCGATTGTCACCAAATATTGTGATTTTACTTGTCTTGTAGAGCTTGACTTATTACGTGTGTGCTACATTTAATATGTAAGACATTTGCCTGACAATAACTCAAATGGAGACGCCAAACAAGGTTTTTGCTTCAAGGGATTAATCAACTTTTTTAAGTACAATTTGTTAAATTGGTTATAATAATTTAATATAACATAAAGAAAAAGAAGAATAGTAATTCAATTGTTTTACGAGTAACAGGCCAAAACAGAGGAGCAAAATTTTCTTTTGGTTAACATTTTCTGTCAAACATTTAACTCTCGCTATTGGTATTTTTCATTCCTTGATCACTGTTGCTTTAATAACAAACTTTAATATTACTCCGCTAATGCATTGAGCTCCTATTTCATTTAGGGCATCCAAATTAATTAATGTGCCAGTGTTGGCGTTCTTTAAGCGAGTCGCGCGAACCCGACGGACACGAGAGCAAGGATAAGCGAGCACAGGATCGGGGCTCGCACGCGCGCACCACTGTTGCACAGATCACTGTTGCAGATGCACACGCTGCCTTCTCCACTAGTGAAGCTCAATCCCACGGCCGGGTAATATGTAGCCACCAGGTCAGCTAAAGATGCTCCCGTGTCATCCACGTTGGAAGAAAGTTCGCTGCCCCCTATGCAGCGATTCTCGTTGAATCCACATCCGCGTGTTTCATAAATCAGCGACACATCACCAACTGTGGAGGAAAAGTAAACGTTAGCTATTAAGAACGTCTAATTCGGGAAATACATCTACAATATTACAACATTTTACATTATCATCGTGAAAGAAGGACGTTACGTCTATCCATTACCTAAGTAAGTTTCCGTACAGGCATGTATGAAATATATATCATAACATTAAAGGAATAGTTGAGTATTGGTCAAACTGAAATGTATTACCCCAAACCCGCACCATTACGATTACGGTACAAAATAATAGTAATACCTTTACCATGCTCGAAGGGTATACACAATTACAAACGACAAAGTATTTATGGCTTCCTACGGCCGGGTAAGGGGGGGGGGGGGGGGGGGGCGGCGGGGGTGCGGGGCTGATGGCATTATGCCCCCCCCCCCCCCCCCCCCCCCATATAAGATCTCTGCCGATCGCGGTACACAATTACGCATGATAAGTGAAATGTATATAATACAATGGTGATTCTTAGTTTGTGCAAATTTCATTAATTTGCATAATTATGGTCATTGATGCAAATAAGGTCATACAACTAATATGTTTACACATAAATCATATATTCTCCATAAGTAAACAGTGTGTTTTGTTTGTTTACATATATGGGCAATTCCACGGTGACATTGACTACTTCATTGTGTTGTAACTCCGTTATTCTATAGAACTGTAGGCTACTTGTACTACTAAGGATTAAGTAGATGTGTACTAACTAGAAAACACACACACCAACAAATTTCAGAGCCATCTTTAAGAACCTTTGATTAAGAATCCTATTCGGTAACTCGCGTTACAAACAAAAAAGACATGGCCAAAATTCAGTAACCACTTTAATGTGAAAAGCATCATCTATATATTGATCCTACCCAAATATTGTATGCTAATGTGACATTTGTATGTGTTCTATGAGTCAGTATTGAACAAATTTACAAACAATAATGGAACAACTGTTCGATGCAGAAACATCGGTAACTCACGTTAAGGGTTGTCCAGAAGTTTTGATTCCTAACAAAATATACTTTAGAGCAATACAAATACTAACATTTTATTATGAACATGTTCCTTGACTATCAGACATCCAATTTTGTCCCTTAAATAATTCAAATGCCAGAAAATATACAAAATATTATGAAGATTTTCCTAAAATTTGCACAGGTCAGTCCCATATGTGGAGTTTCGCGTATGGTTTCCGTTTCCCCTATAAGGAGACAGCCGAAAATTAAACAAAACATGTGAACTGAAAGATATAATTATAGGATCACGTTTCATGAAATAATAATGCAGACAAACTAAGTAGGATTTGAAATAGAGCCAATTGTGTTTTTCATTTCATGTCCACATTCCCGTGGAAATGCCCACCATCTTAGGAACATTTGGAATAATAATACGACAAAAATTGTGAAAAAGCCAGGTTCTTCCTTATGTATTATATTGTTTTCATAATTTCTCATGTATTTCTCTGTTCTTTTTTAACTGATGTATTTTATTGTTGTGTTGTTTATTATATTTCTTACTATACTTCAACTATTTTGAACACCAAAACAAACATATATAATGTAAAAAAGACTTATCAGGGTAAATGAGATCTGAATTTGGAATATAGAATATGGTTCGCAAGTATAAAACATGGTTATCTCCTGAGTATAAACAAATAACTTAGCGCCCTATTCTTTCTCGACCGAGGATATTCGGGCAAAATATATTATTTGGGCAAAGTACGTCATACTAGGGCAAAATTATATTGCATACGGGCAAACATTTAATCATTAGGTCACTTGATGCATATTGCTGCAACCCGCCCATGTACAATATGGAAACTTAAAAACATCCATGTAAAGTGTCTAACTCCACGAAAATTACTTAGAGCTTCCTCAGTTCTCTTCTGCTGTGTTGTTTAGCTTATGGTAAGAGAAGAATACAATAGGGTTACCCTTTTTTCAAATGTCCCTTCGGTATGAAGATAACTATCATCGAAAATCATTATTTCAAAAGCGTTAGCTAACGCTATTGCATAAATTTGAAAAATACAAAATCGCCAATGAGGTAAAATGAGAGTCGTATACAGCCTAGCTTTCAATCCTAGCAGGATCTTCGTCAGGGCAATATGACAGTTCTACCAAAAAAAACACAGAATATATACCAACATTAACACATGTGTGGATGGGGGGCTGGGGGAGGAAAGGATGCGGAGACACAACAGAATGAAAGCAGCTGTGAGTGGGAGAGTGTCAAGACTGCTTGACCAATCAGGTCAAACAGGCAAAGATGGGTCCTTGATTGGCTGCAGTCAGAGGAAATGTGATGAGAGTGAAAGGCTTAGAGAAGAATAGAGGTAGGCAGTATCAAAGAAGGAAATCAAGGCCTGGAAAGCGACATGTAAACAAAAGACAGTTAATGAGGTGTGGGAGTGCACTGGGGCACTGAGAGGGGAGAACAATAGAGGTGGATTATCAGTGTGAGGGATGGGAATGAGTGGATTAGGACAAAGAAAGTGAAGTGGTGTGTGTTGCAGGATCCGATGAATAGGATATGCGAGTTCAAAGGAGAAGGTGAAAAGGATGAAGACATGTGGGTGATGAGGCGATCAGTGGGAAAGCAACAGGGACAAATGAATGGAACAGGAAGTAGGGAGGATCAAAGAAATAAATCAAGAAATGGAAAGAGACATGTGAACAAAAGACAGTTGATCAGGTGTGGGAGTGCACTGGGGCATTGAGATGGGAGGAACAATAGAGGGGATTATGAGTGTAGGGGATGGGAGGAGAGGATTAGGACAAAGAAGGTGAAGTGAAGTGTGTTGCAGGATCGGATGAATAGGATAGGCGAGATCAAAGGACAGGGAGTTAAAAAGAGATAAATAGATAGTGAACAAAAGGAAGCCTAAATAGGTAGGTGATCAGAGGGAAGGTGGAGAGACAAATGAGGGTGGAACAATATGATCAAAATGGAGGTGGAACTGTGCATGATGAGAATGTGGATGTATATGAATAAGCCCATGTCTATGGACAGTGTACCTATAAAGAGAAATTAAATGCAAAAAGTATAACATATTAATAAACTAACATGATTATGTGTATGAATGGTGACAGTGTATATAACGTAATCTCAAAGGAAACTAAAATGGGAAATAAGAATATGAATAGTATGTGGAACAAAGTAAAGTGTCGATATGGGGGGGGGGGGGGGGGGGGGGTCAAAACAAACAAATGGTGGTGCAGACGATGAAGGGGAGATGCAAAGGTTAATCACTGCCTTCTTGAATGTTGAGACCACGGGGATGAATGGTGCAGAGACGTCTTATCCAATACTTTTCTCTGCTGGAGCGGAGTGTGTCCGGGCGGTTACCTAGAGATTCTATTCCCTGTAGAATCATGTCAGAAATGGAGTGATTAGGTAGGTTGAAGTGGTTGCCGACTGGGGCGTCATGTTTGGAGGTGTGGATGGTGGATCTGTGTCCGTAAAAGCGTCTCTTGAGGGTGTTCCTGGTTTCGCCTACGTACTGCATGCCACGGACTCTGCACGTGATAAGATATACAACATTGGTGGTGGTGCATGTGATGTGGCCCTTGGTATGGTGAGAGATGTTGTTGGAGTGGCTGGTGAAGGTTTCATCCTGATGGATATGTACCTGACACACAATGCATCTGTCGGCGGTGCACTTAAAGGTGCCTTGCTGTATGGGAGAGGGGTTGTTATTGGGGGTGGGAAGTTCAGCTCGAACAATGTGGTCCTTGAGGTTGCGAGGGCGTCTGTAGGCTAGGATGGGGGCATCAGGGACAGCCTGTTGGAGGCGATCAGAAGTGTGAAGAATGTGGTGATTGTTAGTCAATATGCGACGGAGGGGAGGTAAGTTGGGATGAAAGGTGGTCACTAGGGGTGTGACAACAGTGGTGCTCTGGTTGGGAGTCTTCTTCTTCAGAACCTCGGATCTGGGGAGAGAACGAACTTTGTTAATGGATAGATGAACTGATTCGGCACTGTGGCCCCTGGCAGTGAGGTGTGTCTTGAGATTTCTGGCATGGAGGGAAAAGTCAGAGTCCTTGGAGCAGATGCGGCGGAGTCGAAGGGCTTGGCTGTAAGCAATACCTGTTTTGCAGTGGCGGGGGTGACAGCTAGATGAATGGAGGTACTGGTGGGTGTCTGTGGGCTTGGTGTATAGACTAGTGGTGATCTGGCTGTTCTCCTTCTTGATGGTGACATCAAGGAAGTGGGTTTCATCTAGGGAGAAGTCAGAAGTGAACTTTATGGTTCTGTGGAAGGAATTCATGTGGTCAATGAATGTGTGTAGGCTCTCTTCATCGCTGGTCCAGATGAAGAAGACATCGTCAATGTAGCGCCACCAAATCCATGGGCGGCAAGGTGCTGAGTCTAACATTTGCTGCTCCAGCTTGGTCATGAAGAGACATGCAAATGAGAGTGCCATGCGGGTACCCATGGCTGTTCCAAATATCTGTAGATAGTGCCTGTCAGAGAATGTGAAGTTGTTTTTGGTTAGTACATGGGACATGAGAGATTTGATGTCAGAGATGGGGGGATTGGTGTGACCACTCTGAGCCAACGCTTCGCATGATGCGGTGATACCTTCGTCGAAGGGGATGTTGGTGTACAAAGAGGAAACATCAAAAGTTCCAATGATCGCAGTCTCAGGTGTCTGTTCCTTAATGTCCTCGAGTTTCCTAAGAAAGTCAGGGGTGTCATGAATGTATACATTCATGACACCCCTGACACCCCTGACTTTCTTAGGAAACTCGAGGACATTAAGGAACAGACACCTGAGACTGCGATCATTGGAACTTTTGATGTTTCCTCTTTGTACACCAACATCCCCTTCGACGAAGGTATCACCGCATCATGCGAAGCCTTGGCTCAGAGTGGTCACACCAATCCTCCCATCTCTGACATCAAATCTCTCATGTCCCATGTACTAACCAAAAACAACTTCACATTCTCTGACAGGCACTATCTACAGATATTTGGAACAGCCATGGGTACCCGCATGGCACCCTCATTTGCATGTCTCTTCATGACCAAGCTGGAGCAGCAAATGTTAGACTCAGCACCTTGCCGCCCATGGATTTGGTGGCGCTACATTGACGATGTCTTCTTCATCTGGACCAGCAATGAAGAGAGCCTACACACATTCATTGACCACATGAATTCCTTCCACAGAACCATAAAGTTCACTTCTGACTTCTCCCTAGATGAAACCCACTTCCTTGATGTCACCATCAAGAAGGAGAACAGCCAGATCACCACCAGTCTCTACACCAAGCCCACAGACACCCACCAGTACCTCCATTCATCTAGCTGTCACCCCCGCCACTGCAAAACAGGTATTGCTTACAGCCAAGCCCTTCGACTCCGCCGCATCTGCTCCAAGGACTCTGACTTTTCCCTCCATGCCAGAAATCTCAAGACACACCTCACTGCCAGGGGCCACAGTGCCAAAGCAGTTCATCTATCCATTAACAAAGTTCGTTCTCTCCCCAGATCCGAGGTTCTGAAGAAGAAGACTCCCAACCAGAACACCACTGTTGTCACACCCCTAGTGACCACCTTTCATCCCAACTTACCTCCCCTCCGTCGCATATTGACTAACAATCACCACATTCTTCACACTTCTGATCGCCTCCAACAGGCTGTCCCTGATGCCCCCATCCTAGCCTACAGACGCCCTCGCAACCTCAAGGACCACATTGTTCGAGCTAAACTTCCCACCCCCAATAACAACCCCTCTCCCATACAGCAAGGCACCTTTAAGTGCACCGCCGACAGATGCATTGTGTGTCAGGTACATATCCATCAGGATGAAACCTTCACCAGCCACTCCAACAACATCTCTCACCATACCAAGGGCCACATCACATGCACCACCACCAATGTTGTATATCTTATCACGTGCAGAGTCTGTGGCATGCAGTACGTAGGCGAAACCAGGAACACCCTCAAGAGACGCTTTTACGGACACAGATCCACCATCCACACCTCCAAACATGACGCCCCAGTCGGCAACCACTTCAACCTACCTAATCACTCCATTTCTGACATGATTCTACAGGGAATAGAATCTCTAGGTAACCGCCCGGACACACTCCGCTCCAGCAGAGAAAAGTATTGGATAAGACGTCTCTGCACCATTCGTCCCCGTGGTCTCAACATTCAAGAAGGCAGTGATTAACCTTTGCATCTCCCCTTCATCGTCTGCACCACCATTTGTTTGTTTTCACCCCCCATATCGACACTTTACTTTGTTCCACATACTATTCATATTCTTATTTCTCATTTTATTTTCCCCATATATTCATTTTAGTTTTCTTTGAGATTACGTTATATACACTGTCACCATTCATACACATAATCATGTTAGTTTATTAATATGTTATACTTTTTGCATTTAATTTCTCTCTATAGGTACACTGTCCATAGACATGGGCTTATTCATATACATCCACATTCTCATCATGCACAGTTCCACCTCCATTTTGATCATATTGTTCCACCCTCATTTGTCTCTCCACCTTCCCTCTGATCACCTACCTATTTAGGCTTCCTTTTGTTCACTATCTCTTTATCTCTTTTTAACTCCCTGTCCTTTGATCTCGCCTATCCTATTCATCCGATCCTGCAACACACTTCACTTCACTTTCTTTGTCCTAATCCTCTCCTCCCATCCCCTACACTCATAATCCCCTCTATTGTTCCTCCCCTCTCAATGCCCCAGTGCACTCCCACACCTGATCAACTGTCTTTTGTTCACATGTCTCTTTCCATTTCTTGATTTATTTCTTTGATCCTCCCTACCTCTATTCTTCTCTAAGCCTTACACTCTCATCACATTTTCTTTGACTGCAGCCACTTAAGGACCCACCAATGCCTGTTTTTACCTGATTGGTCAAGCAGTCTCGACACTCACCCACTCACAGTTGCTTTCATTGGTTTGTGTCTCCGCCTCCTTTCCTCTTTCCAGCCCCCCTTCCATACATGTGTTTATGTTGGTATATATTCTGTGTTTTTTCTGTAGTTACTGTCATTTGTGCCCTGACGAAGATTCTGCTAGGATCGAAAGCTAGGCTGTATACGACTCTCATATATTTTCAAGTTCATACTTCTAGTAATCTAATCCTGATATCCACATGGACAGGAGTTAATTTCATTAATGTTTTGTCCCTAGTTTGATTTATAACATTTTCACATAAAAGTTAATATTTCATATTTATGTATCCATGGTGAATGAAATGAAATATCAGGATTTAGATTACTAGAAGTATGAACTTGAAATATATGCAGACATAAGGCACACTTGTTTTTTTTTATATTTCTGCTTTTTGAGCAAATTTGTCAACAAAGATGAAAATTTCCAAATCCTCGAATCTTTTTTTAAACAATTTTCTGTAGTTTTTTGCATAGAAAATGAGAAGTGAACATTATGTTTTAATCTGCGAATTAAAGTGAAAAGAGGAACCAGATTTCCTGCATGACTTTTTGAGGCATCGCATTTCCGATGTGCCGCAGTTAACAAAATGCTTGTGTTTCGGATGTGACACTCTTGTTAACAACAATTCTTCATATAAAGAGAAAAGAGGTATTCAAATAAAAGTTATATTTTGATTTCAAACCATGACACAGGTAACAGCAACAATCCTGATGATGTACATGAGTTCTTTTTTAACAGCAAGCAAAGAAACTTGTACGTGAATGTGGATTCTGCATGTCTACTATTAAATATTTCTTGGAAATTTTCACCTGTAAACAGACAAACTTAGAAACAAACTCCTTTTAATAAATGAGAAGGAATGATGATGAAGATGATGATGATGATGATGATGGTGGGAGTGGTGATGGTGTTGATGATGATGGTGGTGGTGGTGATGATGATGGTGACCGTGATGCAATAATGATGATCATGATGGTGGTGGTGGTGGTGATAATGGTGATGATGATGATGATGACATATTGTGATGAGGATGAAGATGATAACAATGAAGATGATGGTGCTGGTGGTGATGATGATGGTGGTAGTGGTAATGATGGTGATGATGATGATAATGGTGGTGGTGGTGGTGGTGGTGATGATGATGATGATGGGGGTGGTGATTATGATGATGGTGGAGGATGAATATACAAACCAATAAAACATCAACAACTAATGACAGGAGCTGGTACATGTCAGTTAGAACAGCTTACCACCTGTTTAATATGTTTAAAAAATCAGCAGAATATTTATTTGCTGACCTCTCACCCATCCCCGCCCACCCCCTGGATCCGCCCTGACCCCCTTACCAGTGAAGGGCGGGAAGAATGGTGTCCAAATGATCGTGTCCTATATAAAGGCCTACGTTGGAATTGAAAGCAAATTTTTAGAAATAGAATGAAGAGGTGACGAAAATGGGTGGGGAAATCTATAAAGGCCTAAGCTATACATAGGAGGTTTAACGGTCAGGTGGTGAGCTTAATTTATCACTTTCTTGAGGATATTATTTCAAAAATGTGTGATTGGATGACAAAGTTTTGTGGCATACGCTGTTCTTCGGCTTCCATGATTTTTGTCTTTCTTTCTCCTTCTCGGCATTTATTCATTACTGCACATTTCATATAAATGTACAAGTCGTATATATAGTTGTTACGATTAGTTACAAACTTCGGTTTATATGATAATGCGTTACATAATTATTTAAAAAGGGTAATGTCACTTTGATGTTCGTGTTCTAAAATTCATGCATTGTCTTATTCAATTGTATTTCCTATTAGATTCTTCATTCAACTAGAGCGGTGAAAACAGCCCGACCGAGTTTGATGTCCACTTAGTCTTACTCTTAGATGTGCTACAGCCTACTATAGGGGATCTACCCGAGCATGTGCATGATCTGATTTCCTGAGAGCATACCAACTTCAAGTACCTTATGGCAACTGAGTAAGTTTTGTCAGTTTTATGGTGAAATGCTTGGCTAGATGTGAATTATCCAGTCAAGCTCTCCATTCTTCACTTTGACCATGTTGACAGTCTTGCCACATGCAGAATTATACTTTTCAATGATACAAAAATGCACAAGAACCCAAAAGAAACATTTTGGCAACCATGCCAGTACAGATCACTCATGCATGCTTAGACTGGAAACAGAATAGAATAGAAAGTATTCTAGGTTTTAAAAATACAACAACAACAACAACAAACAAAAACACCAGGCTATTCAATCTGTAAAATAGCATGGCTTATGTAGGCATATTATTGCTCTATATCATGAAACAGAGAAATTTATAGAAATTCTACAGAAAGTTTTGTTTCTAAAACTAACAAGATGATCTGAAACTTTCTAGTTATATTTATTTTGTCAGAATCTTGTTTGCTGAAGAAAGGTATTAATTCTGATCACTTGCAAATTGACTAAAAGTATACCTTTAAGCTGACTATAGGACCCGTGTCTACAAAACACATCCACACTGACAGGTTCCCAAGCATACATTTGTAGATTTCAAATAATGTTTGAACATAAAAATGCAAAGCTCTCAAAACGTCATGACGGATGTGGTGTGGCAAGATTGGTAGAGCACACGCTTTCCAATCGTGAGATCCCGAGTTCGAACCCAGTGTATGCCCGTCCCATTTGTCCTTCAGCAAGACAATTAATCCACATTGCTGCTCTCTACCATGTCTACCCAGGTGTATAAATGGGGACCTGGCACGTAGGAGGTGAAAGCCTTTATTATGTGAATGATCTTCTCAATGCCCATGAGCCACTTGGAAGGGATGCTCCCCAGGGAGTGGAGATGGTACACACGATGTGTGCTGGTTTGCATTGTATCCTATGACCGGGGTAATAATATCATTGTAAAGCGCTTAAGAGATGATTATCAATCATATTAGGCGCTATATAAGTCAAAACATTATTATTATTATTAACAAATCATGCCATTCCATTCCATATCGTGATTATGAAAAACACTGGCTATTCCCGACTTAAACAAAACCAAACATGGTCCGATGGTCCCGTCATAGTCTAATGCTCTACTGACTCAGCTATCTCGCCTCCATTGGTTTATGAATGGACAATCAGTGCAGTCGTATCCTTCTGATGTGCACACGAAACTTAGTTATGCATCTTGTGCACACGTCACAAACTATTTGAGTTCGGCTTTGAATAGCTGGCAATGCAAGGGTGGTCTTTTTTTAGGCACAAAAAGTAAAAAAAAACAACTTCCGTTTGATGTAATTGATGAGGGTCATACGTTAAGGCATGGTGATTTGCATAGCTGGAGGGACAAATAAACAAACCAACAGATCTCTCTGTTTTAGTTCTATAGATAGAAAGAAATGTCAGCCTAATTTTGTTTCATATTTTGCATTGCTTTTTTATTGCTTTTTATCCACAGTGTACTAAAGTCACCTCTCTTTCATTTTATGTTAGGGTAATATTCATCTCTTCTGAGGAGGAGGAAGGAGAAGGAGCATCTGAGGTCACGGCTCATGGAGAGTAAGTTGGCAAAGTGATTATAATTTTGTTGTGTATACATATTGTCCCCACTAAACACATTATACTACGTAATACCATTTCGGGATTACGTTCATATGAGACCCCGTCAGTGCGCATGCGCTAATCCGCAATTCGTTGGTTACGCGTGCATTCTGAGCGAAAGGACACCTTTCGATCTCTAGAATATATGCAATTTTATCCGCTCAATCCCCGCTTTTTGAAGGTAACAAATCGTTTCTAGATTATATTTGATATTCTCTCGTTCTTTTGAGACGTTTATTTGTATCAAATCTTGTTTTCCAAGTGTTATTTTAGGCCGGATTTGATCATCTCGTAGAATGGATTGCAGCTCGGCTGCATATTCCCCATGCGTATTAGGCTCAGCCTAGCGCCGGAGCCACGGGCTCGTACGGGGGGAGAGTTCCCCACTCTAGCGGCAAAGCTGCTGCCGACACAGTTGGCAAGAGTGGGCGGGGAAAGTTATCTAAGTCAGACTCGATGCCAAAGGCAATGATCGAGCGAGTCCGTCCCCCGTCTGCATGTTAGGCACAGCCTAGCGCAGGAGCCACGGACTCTGACGGGGGTCGAGATATCCTACTCTTGCGGCACGGCCGCTGGTGACTCAGTCGCCAAGAGTGGGTTTAGGAAAGTTGATCGTATTCAAACTCGAAGCCAAAGGCTATGAGTAACTATGAGCGAGACAGTGAAATAGACTGGCTCTATTTTAAAGCCGTAATCTGTGATTCCTTATCTCCGTTCAGTAATACTAGACTGGATATGGAAGCGCTATATACTAGTACTTAGTAGTTATTGTAAGCGTGAATTATGCAGACCTAATTAATTGGCCGCTGCCGATGCTACGGCTGCTCACACCCCCGTCCGCTGCCCCACGGGGGTTAGCGCGCGTCAAAGATAAATATCTATTTCGAGCTATTATGAATGACATACCGCCCACCGGGCTTATAAGTTGGTACATTTCAGGCAACCTGATCAATTTGTCATTCTCTCTATCGCCGCAAAATTTGCAATGGCAATTCGCATTGGATATATTTGAGAATCTATTGTATTTTATTGAATAAGAAGTAGTTGTCTACGCTTACTTTATGTCGCACCTAATATTAGAGGTGACAGTGACACTGTTTCTTGAGGATTCTCCGCTAATTATCCAGATACAAGCAAGTGCATATAGAATACAACTGAACTTGATATTGTCAGTCTGATTATAGAGTCATTAATATACAGATATAAAGCCACGAATGTCGTGACTCGAATTTATAGAGTACAAATATGTATCTATACTATTATTAGCGGCGACAATGGGCGCCAATGCTTATATTATAAATCCTTTTTAGCAAAATTGAATGACTCCTTTCTTAAACAGAATGGAAATTATCTATGTTTCCTTTCGGCTTCAATCTTGGAGCCAAAGGCTGCCTATGACTATATGACTTGTATGAGTGAGACGCTCCATTTATATGGGCGGTGTACTGGTACATCGATTAGATGGCCCTATGTATTACAGGCATTGAATTGCTAAGCCAATGGCAATTTATACTTATAACTCAAATATCTGCAATAAGAAATAATGCACCCTGACTTGAATGCAAGGTTTACGTACTTTGCAACGTACATTTCCTGCTACATGAGCATGAGAGGTAATTTAAATACCGCCTCGCCATCCCCACCGGGGACGTAGACTATAACCCACTATTTATGCGATTGGAATATCCGCTTGGACTCGTAGAGCCCAGCCCACTGCCGGCCGTGTAGTCCAGGCCTATGTCAGGAGTGTAGTGATCGCAGTATAGCCCCTGTGTTAGGGTACACTCAGAAAGGAGGGACTGACTACCTCCACACGCTCAATCATGACAGGCTAAAGTTAAGCCAGTCTCAGATGCTAGTGCCAGGTGCCAAGAGATGAGCCCGTAGGCCAACAAGCAGAGGAGTAAATAGAACTCCAAATTCAGACAAGGCAAGTGGATTACTCTGAATCTATTCAATGAACTCGATTTGCCTAATGCTAATATTTAATATTTGTAATAATCCCAAGTTTTTTGGGTCGATTGAGGTTGTCAGAAAACTGGCTAGAATTACGGACCTTAATGTTATTAGGCCTGTCATGGGATGCTATGAGTTTCCGGCGTGGAAATAATTCAATCCTTACATGAACGCTCATTATAGAAAGCGTCACATGTGATGCTGAATGCACACATGGGTTTATCAGTAGCCTCTAGTCTATAATTGAATGGTATTGAGCCCTGCCAAGATATAAGTGGGCGAATTCATATCTAATATTGTATTACTATTAGACCAATACAGAATGGGGTACGCCTTAATTCTCAAGGACTCTTTCTGAGTTGACTAATTTCATGTCATTTGCATTGACATAATGGATATTCCATACGGGCTACATGCATGCACATGGTGCTGGACTGTGTATTCCCTGAAAATTGTCTAGCAATCCCCGTGACGCATATTGTATATTGTCGAACTACCCATGAGGATAATTTATACCTCGGATTGAATTGCTATGATTTATGCTGACAACTCATAGCCCTATTCTATGGCCCTGATACATCACCAGGTCTATGCACTATACTTAATTAAGTCGGGTCAGGATATCTGGATGATACACTCCTGATTATTGGAGTGGATTAAAACAACTCAAGGGAGCTAATAGCTACTTCTGACATTCTTGTGCATCTTGGGTTTTATTCACCCTGGGAAATCAGCACCCATCCCACTAAAAGAAATTATATTCATTGACTTCTTTTTGAATATAGAACTATGATATTTAGACCTTTATAATGCAAAGCGCTCTAAATAGAATGCCTTTGAAGATATGCATTATCATTTCGGATCGCTCGGCTAAGGCATGGTGCCAAGGTTATCTGGAAGATCTTTTCGATTCTCCAGCAGGCGAATGTGTGGACCTCTCGTCGATTGTCATCTATTTAGAGAGAGAGAATACATTTCTCCCAGTAAAGCGACATTCAATGTAAGTCATTATTTGTAAAATAATGATTATGTCTCGAGGGGAACTTTTTTGGTTGGTTGTTCCAACCATGTGATATCTTTACTCGCCCCCATGAGAAGACCGAAACCGGAGCTCGAGTTGCGTCCATGCATGCTAGTGGGAATGGCTGGGTGCTACATTATCAATCTCAGTCTAATTATGCTCAGGTTGCTGATAGAAATAGAATGGCCTATATCATAACTACATTTTACGGCATAAACTACCTTTAACGAACGGTAGCTGCTGGGTAATGTGACATTCTATCCTTTGTAATTAATGTGGACAATGTACATGTACTACCTTGTATTGATATGATTGATGCAAGCCGTCATATATAGCGACGAGGCAGCATACAGCATTCAATGTGAATTATGTACGAGTAAACATGTGTTCAACGATATGTTGGTTGCCCGTTTGATGGGAAAATAACTCGGAGGCAGACCGAATGTACAGGCACTTTAAGGTGCTGAATACATATTCATTCAGTGAAATTGTTTGAAATTGGTCCCCAGAACTAGCCTTATTTGGGTGGATATATGTAAAATGGATTATTACCTAATTGGGGCATTCACTGTCGATTTGAGTTTCTCCAAATTCCCATCCTTTGTTATCATTTTGGGACAATCTGTATGATGAGATGCAGCTGGTCTGCTCATAGTTCTATTAGGCTTAATCAACTGAGGTGCCCTCCCCTGGATATTGGTTTTAACCCAATAACCCATACGACTAGACTTACTTGCTCAATCAATTGAATATGAGCCACGAGGCCTAGACTATCTATAGAGGAGGATGTATACACATTGTTGGGTTGCAGGCAGACTTTCGGAAAACGAAAGCTTGATCTCGGAGTCATTGATTACTGGCATGCAGCTCATTATCAGCGTATCTGGTATTAGGCCCAGTAAATAAACACCCTTTTATGTCGTACGAGGATGTCTTTAATTACGCCCTCCTGAGGTTAAAGGAGGTTTAGGGTGTTATCATAGTTCTTCGCCTCACGCTTGACTTAGACTTTGATAATTTGCACACCTTTCTATGTCGACCCAGGGGGTCTAGTCACTGAATTGTTTATATTTTGGACATATAATAGTGCAGTGGACCTCCTACCGAAAAGGATCCGGGGTATATGTGGAACTTCCACTATCTAATGAAGGCACACCCACTGAATAGGAGGCTCATGTGTATTTAGTTACCTGCGATATCTCTTACGCAGAACAAAGACAGTGGGGGTAACGGACAGTACTAGTACCTCACGCACATGTTAACTTGACTAAAGAGCTGGAATAAATTTTGTAGAAAATATATAGTTTATATTTATATTGTTCCTATTGAGTTCTGGCCCAATGGGCAGGCTGGTCTACGGAAGGTAATCCTACGCTTAATATACATGAAATCAGTGAAGAACAGGAACATTTACTTCACAGGTGCACACACAGGAGCATAAAATGTACAGGTGCACTCATAAGTCCTTCATGGACACAAATGGACATGGCCAGGAGTGATTTCAAGACACCTCTAATGTCAGTTAGGCAAAAAGGTTTGTCAGTAAAACGGTCTTGTTGTCTGCCGGCCATACCTACATTCAATAAATGTATTTGTACATTATATTGTGGTCAGAATCGGAAGTACCTGGTGAGCTTCAAAATCTCATATGAACGTAATCCCGAAATGGTATTACGTAGTATAATTGAAAGATTAAACGAGAACTTGTTTGAGATTTAATCTCAATTATATAAGTAATAATAATGAGGGTTTACGTTCCCTCCCTTACCCTCCCTAATGTTGGGTCTTATTACTAATCACAGTTCTCGTTATCTTCCTGCCTTGGTTCAGCAGGCACATCCTCGGCTATCTACGAATATTGCGGATTAGCGCATGCGCACTGACGGGGTCTCATATGAACGTAAACCCTCATTATTATTACTTATATAATTGAGATTAAATCTCAAACAAGTTCTCGTTTAATCTTTCAATTTGACAACATTCAAGCAATCTCTAATTTTCCGGGGCGACTAGTGAGGTAGCTTGTGGGTAATAATAGTTCGGCCAGATGTGATACAAAAAAGTGTCAATTTTTGCGTCATGTGTTCATGATGGATTAAATGACACATTTATTCATAACATGTTTTCCCCGGCATCCCCCCACAAGCATAGGCATACTGGGGGAGGGGGTTGGGGGGCGGGTGGGGGGGGGGGGGGGGGGAGGTTCAACCAAAACATACATTTGTAGATGGGGGTTTGGCGGGTTGAACCCCCCCCCCCCCCCCCTCCCCCCACCTGCGGCCTTTGACCCAAAAATAACTGTTTTAAGCATTTGTTTTTCATTCAATCAAGAGTAACTTGTCATGGCAAAGAATGATAAATTTCTTGTACTGTTGTTTCTCTGTCTGAGAGCCGATCATGCTGGAAGACACCAACTAATCAGTTGGTGCAAGCAAATTTAGACTATACCTTCAATGCATGTAGTTGTATATGTGTTCCTTGTCTAGCCTAATTCAATATTTCCCTTTGTTGGAAATGGCATGAGGTAAATTATATGCATGCACATACTTTGAAGCATTTAACACTTCCAGCATGACTCCTCTACTCCTCCTCCAACCATGGGCGTAGATACTTACGTAATACCTATTCTCCCTCACTGTTGAATGGGTATCAATGACAGATCTACGCCCATGCCTCCAATATACAGTGCGAGTAAAAAAAACGAAACCGGACTTTGATAGCTTATAAATCCACAATTTTAATTATATATATGTTGATATTGGTATCAGATTAAAGCTTGGGTAATTGCCTTTAAAATGATACATCATACATTTTGATCACTTTACGCTTCATCGAACGCGAACTTATTATCCAAAGTCATGCAAAAACTACCCGTGTCCAAGTTTGCCGTTGTCTTGTTCTAAACACACAAAAAAAAGTAAGTCCCCCCTAATTAAAATAGGTTAACTTTTTAACGAAAAGATTTGGGGCAAAATACCTTAGCAGGATTGTTTCTACACTTATTGACCCACCTCTGTGTGAAAATGATATTTATCCGTCGAGTCCTGAATGAGTGAGCACACATTAAAGACAAAATTGTCACTTTTTAAAAGTCACAAGAGTCACGTGACTTTTGAAAAGTGACAATTTTATCTTTATTGTGTACTCACTCATGCATGAATACGAGGACCACTTTCATTTTCACACATAAGTTAGTAAATAAGTGTAGAAACAATCCTGCCAAGTTATTTTGCTCAAAACCTTTTTGTCAACAAGTTACGATATTTTGATTAGGGGGGACTTTTTTGTTGTTTTTATCATAAATGAATGCGTTTGTTTACCGTTTTTTCAAAAGAACATTTCAAGAATATCCTTTGGTGAATCAAAACAAATGCCAGCTGGTTGCCAATGTTCATCATGTTAATCAGTGTTGAAGGGGATCCCCCACTGTCCTCCCATCAGCAGCCCCATTGTTTAGAGGCAGGGGCCCTGAATAGGACATGATAAGGATGAAGTTATCTTTGAAAATCAAACAACAGATGCAACCATTCACAAAACAAGAACACTGCAAACTGATACATGATACCAATATCAACATTTATACCTCTAGATTTGTGGATTGATAAGCTATCAAAGTCCGGTTTCGTTTTTTTTTGACTCGCACTGTATAAAAACAAAACAAACACAAAGCATAGCAGGACTAGAGACTGCTTTTAGCTATACCACGACACATCGATCACACAGCTATAATATATCAATGTACTCTGATCGTCACTGCAAACTGAAGAACAGAACAAATGGGGGTTGTATTTTTATTTTACCTGATCGAACGCTAAATTTAGGAATAAAAATGGTTCATCCATTTGCATGGTACATGTGGTTGGTGTGTGCTTCGATGGCATCTTATAAATCCATATCGCAGTAGGGTTTCACAGTTGTTATTTTGTTATTGATGACATACTCCTAATTGCAACACAGGAAAATATCATTAGATAAAAGCCCCCTCATCTACCCATCTCCCCCCCCCCCCCTCCCATGGATTGATAACCTAAATGTATCAAAATGAGACAACCTTTACTCTCCAAATGCACCCTTTTAGTTGGGTGTTACAGATAATGAATGCAGCACTCCAAACATCCTGTAAAGTGAGCCATAATGGTTATTGTCTCAGTTGCTATATCAAACATTAAATGAATGCACTTGAATCTTCAGGGTGTGCATCACTGACCACAGAAATCAAATTAACCATACATTGACCAAATAAAACAAAATTGGTATGAACTGTTGATGTGTAATGTGCACAACTTATTTTTGTGGTCAATTTGTGGGAATTGCACTGTATTATTTTTACAATTTAACAAGTGTATTTTTGTTTTTATTACTTTTCATTCTTCAGAAATCCAGATGAAGTCTTCATGGCAGGTGGGCCTACAGCTTTTCGTGAAGGGTCCAGCACTTTCAAGCGACCAAAGCTTGAGGAGGCTGTAATCTCAAGTGATTCATCAGACGAGGAAAATCACCACTCCAGTAATGTTGGACCAGCATTATACAGGCACAAGTGGCATGCCTTCAAAGAAGAAAATACCTACTTCAAAGACAGTAAGCGGATAGCAAAGACACTACTGTTCCCATCAGTACAAGTGAACAACTCTTTACCAGTTGGTTGTGACCAAGAATTGTGCTTCTTGATAGATTCTTCTCAACTTCGCTTTAAAGAAGATCTGACATGTGATGAAACTGGGAAATACCAAAACCCAGTAGGGCCAAAAGTGAGATCACCATAGATAAGGATGACAATGTTGGATCCTGCGAGGATATTGGGGACAGCAGGAAGTATACACTAGTGCGTAAATACTATAAGCACAAGGATACCCCTAACTTTCAAAGAACAACATGAATTTCATCAGGTTCACAATGTTAAGGCTTTGTATTTTAGATAATTGTAATGTGATCTACCACAAAGGGAGGAGGACGTTCTACACTTCATCTGTCTGTCTCTTTGTCTATGATGCTATGAACTGCTGGGAATTGCCATGCAACCAAACTGTATATTTTCTGCGATGTTGAGGGTAGTTGATCTTAAAAAAAAATAACAATCATTAATACATTAATGGAAGTAAAACACTTAATAGAATGGGAAGAACTGTAAGTTTCTTTGCCATCAGTAATTGTTTCAAGTACCTATACATACATGTAGCATTTATGAACTGACACAAGGGAGATATATACTCTGGAGATTATGGCAGTTTTTTTTTTTTTTTTTTTTCTTCTTTCTTTAACTTTCTTTTGCACTTGTGGAAGACTCAATGTACTTAACAAAAAAGAGTGAAATGGCAATTACCAGTCTGAACGCATTTTTAAGGTCATGATTGTGATAGATTACCAGTTTAAATCTCACTAAACTTATGAGTGGAAAACACCTGACGATACCTGACATACGTTACATGCTAAATTATGTATTTGAATCAAAACATCAGATAAGAAGAGGGGCATAATTTGAATTTGTTGAGTTCTGCTGTTTTAAAAGATGAAAATTAGCTGTTCCAACTTCCTGCCTAAATATCTTGTCTACATTATATTAAGTTGAGTTGTGTTCATGTATTGGTGTTCTTTTTGAATTGTTGCTGTTTACTTGTTTACTTTATTTATTCTATTTTATCAAAGTTATTACCAGTATGCATTTTTAAGAGTAAATTATTGTGACTGATGGAAATGCCTTACAGTTGTGGTCAAAAGTCATAGAACGCCTGCAAAATTATTTCCGGTCTCCAAACAAGACGATTTTGTTTACTTTTTATATTGGGATTAACATATTTCACGAGATCATCAGGACAGTGATCATACTAGATCAGGAAAATCTTGATTGACATGATATATTGGTGGAATTATTGTACAGGGTGGCCCATGAAAATGCAGCCGAGGACTGCAGCATTTCCCGAAATGTCTTGCTGATTTAATCATGTAACCACTTGTTAAATGGGGTAAATATAATTTTCTTTGAGATTCATAACCAGATGTTTACTTTTGCCTCCAATGTTGTATGTTTTTGTTACGCTGATTAATGACTCAAAATCATTGCTTAAATGTTCTTGTTTTGTGCCAATGCTTTGCTAATCTTCCTGATTTAACCATGAAAGCCTTTTATCATTTATATTAATTAGTTTCTATTCTATCACATATTATAAGAAAAATGCTGTCAAAAATGAAAATGTCACAAATGTGCATCACTTCGAAGGCAATAGTATGTCCGATATGAGCCTTGAAATCGGAACCTAGCCGTATTAATTTAAGTACTTGGTCTCCACATTCTACAAATACATTTTTTTTCATCTGAGAAGATGATTGATTTTTTTAATGAGATAGGTAATTTGAAGTAGTGTTTATACTTTATCTATTTATTCTCCACTAATGGGATGGATTGCCCTTGTCAGCTACATGCTGTTTTTCAAAGGGGTCCAAGCCAACATAAAAATGTACTAATCAATACATGCTCATATAAAAATAGACAATCGATCGACGAATGATCGTCGAATACGTTGATGTTCATTTGTTGACTGTTAGAATTTAACGTTGATTGTGACAAAGTGTGTAAATATACACCAGAGGTTGGCGATGGAATAAGTCACAACGCTCATACTCTGTTCCATCTTGCCTTTCCATTCACCTAAGAAAAAGAAGCATGCATTTTTAAAAATCTGACAGGAGCGATTTCATGGCAACGTAATTTTCAAAAATGTAATTTGTTTTTGATTTGTTACTGAAACAAAGTTCATTTCAGACTCGGTAACACACGATAAATTTATTAACATTACTTTGTCATGGAAAGATGTACGCGTCTCGCACAGCCTCATGCAGTCTGGTCATGAATACAATAAAAACAGCCTCTAAACGTTCAAAATGTCCTTTAACAAAAATGATTTATTTCAATGTACATTTGTGTGTGTATGTGTTTGTTTTGGATGTTTCCACAAACCCGTGTTAGTTTGTGTACACGCCATTTGTGGCACGTCATTGTCCCACATGTGAATGTGAACATTAGTTTGAAACTACCTAAATTATGGATCATTTCAACTTCAAATAAAGCTTTTCTTGGTATTCCTCTTGCCAAAAGTAAAGATTAATTCAAACATGATTATAAAGAAACTGACCAGAAATATATTGTGATTAAAATAGGGCAAAGATGGAATTCCAACGGGATTCTAACCCGATACATCCGGATTGATAGACCGGTGCTCTTCCGACTGAGCTATATAAAACCCTAGTACGGTGCTCGTCCCTAAAACCCCTTAATTATCATTGCCCGAAGGGTCAGAAGCTTTTATAAACCAAACGTAAAGATAATGACAGGGCCGGGCAAAGTGTCCATCGTGCAGTCAGATTTTTACTTCCCAGTGGAATGGCAGTTCAAGCAGAATTTGTTTTACGACACGTAAGAAAACTCAATATTTATTTACAAAGTTCATTTAATTCGGCAAATAGAAAAAAACAGTAAAATGAAAATGTGTCGTTTGCCGTGTGTGTGGGTGTGGTTGTAGGTGTGTGCATGGATAGTAGGCCTACTAGTACTCGTCTTGTACATGTATACCTCCTTGGTCTATGCATGTGTGTTTTTGTATGTTTTTATTTAGGCTACATGTAATAAAGCCATTGGAAAAAATGCCAGTGGAAAAAATGCCAGAGGAAAAAATGCCAGTGGTAAAAATGCCAGTGGCAAAAATGCCAGTAACAAAAATGCCAGTGACAAAAATGCCAGTGGTAAAAATGCCAGTGACAAAAAATGCCAGCGGTAGAAATGCCAGTGGTAAAAATGCCAGAAGTAAAAATGCCAGAGGAAATATAACAGTGTAAAAGACTGCAAATCTCTTTTTTTTTCTCATCAAGATTATGGTACATGCCCCCCCCCCCAAAAAAAAAAAACAAAAAAACATTCATTGCTTCAAACGATTAAAATGCTTTAATTTGCCCAGGATAAAACTTGGTTTTGTAAACGGACTTTGTATTTGTATACACTATGTATATATAAGTCATCTTCGAAAGTAATTAATGGCTATATCCCAAAATGCTTCTTGGGGTGTTGATTGAAAAATATTTTCTGCTGCCGCCTGCAACCATTGCCCCCCCCCCCCCCCCCCTCCCCCCACTCTTTACCCTCTGGGCATGTCAATGTGGGCCTTTTGGCTCTCTCACCATTGAATCAGTGAAATAATGCCCCCTCCCTTCGCCCCCCCCCCCCCCCCCCCCCCCCTCCCTCCCTCTCAATCGAAGATGAATTATAAAATGTATAGTGTATGCGAATACAAAGTCTGTCTACGAAATAAGTTTTATCCTGGGCAAAGGAAAGCTTCTTTTTTTTGGGGGGGGGGGGGGGGGGGGGGCATGTACCATAATCTTGATGAGAAAAAATAGATTTGGAGTCTTTTACACTGTAATATTTCCTCTGGCGTTTTTTTCCTCTGGCACTTTTACCTCTGGCATTTTTACTTCTGGCATTTTTACCACTGGCAAAAAAAATAGTTCAAGCAACCTAACAGTACGATCTTTTTTTTTTTAACACACCCTTTCCGCAAAACCGGGGGGGGGGGGGCTTTGGACGAAAGGTCGCGTTCCAGTGAACGCGACGCGACGCGACGTTCCCAACGCACCCTTTCGGCAAAACCGGGGGGGGGGGGGGGGGGGCGACGCGACGCTACCCACCCTTTCGGCATAAGCCATCAGAGGTGAGGTGGAGAGACAAATGAGAGGGGGTGGAACAATATGCTCAAAATAGAGGTGGAACTATGCATGATGAGAATATGGATGTATATTAATAAGACCATGTCTATGGACAGTGTAGCTATCGAGAGAAATTGAATGCAAAAATTATAACATATTTATAAATAAACATAATTATGTGTATGAATGGTGACAGTGTGTTGTAAGGAGACAGTGTAAATAATGTGATCTCAAAGAAAACCAAAATGGATATATGGGGAAAATAAAATGGGAAATAAGAACATAAATAGTATGCAGAACAAAGTAAAGTGTCGATATGGGGGTAAAAACAAAACAAATGGTGGTGCAGACAATGAAGGGGAGAGAAGCAAAGGTTAATCACTGCCTTCTTGGATGTTAAGACCACGGGGATGAATAGTGCAGAGACGTCTTATTCAATACTTCTCTCTGCTGGAGCGGAGTGTGTCCGGGCGGTTAGCTAGAGATTCTATTCCCTGTAGAATCATGTCAGAAATGGAGTGATTAGGTAGGTTGAAGTGGTTGCCCACTGGAGTGTCATGTTTGGAGGTGTGAATGGTAGATCTGTGTCCGTAAACGGGTCTCTTGAGGGTATTCCTAGTTTCACCTACGTACTTGATGCCGCAGGCTCTGCACGTGATACGATATACAACATTGGTGGTGGTGCAAGTGATGTGGCCCTTGGTATGGTGAGAGATGAGTGGCTGGTGAAGGTATCATCCTGATGGATATGTGTCTGACACACAATGCATCTGTCGGCGGTGCACTTTAAGGTGCCTGCTGTATGGGATAATGGTTGTTGATGGGGGTGGGAAGTTCAGCTCGAACAATGATGTCCTTTAGGTTGCGAGGGCGTATGTAGGCTAGGATGGGAGCATCAGGGACAGCCTGTTGGAGGCGATCAGAAGTGTGAAGAATGTGGTGATTGTTGGTCAAGATGCGGCGGATGGGAGGTAAGTTGGGATAAAAGTTGGTTACTAGGGGTGTGACAACAGTGGTGCTCTGGTTGGGAGTCTTCTCCTTTAGAACCTCGGATCTAGGGAGAAAACGAACTTTGTTAATGGATAGATGAACCGCTTTGGCACTGTGGCCCTGGCTGTGAGGTGTGTCTTGAGATTTCTGGCATGGAGGGAAAAGTCAGGGTCCTTGGAGCAGATGCGGCGGAGTCGAAGGGCTTGGCTGTAGGCAATACCTGTTTTGCAGTGGCGGGGGTGACAGCTAGATGAATGGAGGTACTGGTGGGTGTCTGTGGGTTTGGTGTAGAGACTGGTGGCGATCTGGCCGTTCTCCTTCTTGATGGTGACATCAAGGAAGTGGGTTTCGTCTAGAGAGAAATCAGAAGTGAACTTTATGGTTCTGTGGAAGGAATTAATGTGGCCAATGAATGTGTGTAGGCTCTCTTCATCGCTGGTCCAGATGAAGAAGACATCGTCAATGTAGCGCCACCAAATCCATGGTCGGCAAGGTGATGAGTCTTACATTTGCTGCTCCAGCTTGGGCATGAAGAGACATGCACATGAGAGGGCCATGCGGGGACCCATGGCTGTTCCAAATATCTGTAGATAGTGCCTGTCAGAGAATGTGAAGTTGTTTTTGGTTAGTACATGGGACATGAGAGATTTGATGTCAGAGATGGGGGGATTGGTGTGACCACTCTGAGCCAAGGCTTCGCATGATGCGGTGATACCTTCGTCGAAGGGGATGTTGGTGTACAAAGAGGAAACATCAAAAGTGCCAATGATCGCAGTCTCGGGTATCTGTTCCTTGATGTCCTCAAGTTTCCTAAAAAAGTCAGGGGTGTCATGAATGTATGAAGGTGCTAAGGGGACATGAGGTTTGATGTGATGGTCAACAAAGAGTGAGATGTTCTCTGTGTGTGAACCGTTACCAGAAAGGATCAGGCGGCCTCGATTACCTGGTTTGTGAATCTTGGGGAGAAGGTAGAATCTGGCAGGTTTGGCATTAGTGGGAGAAAGAAATTTGTGTCCTTTGACGGAGTGATGCTCACGAACCTTCATATCGTCTATAGAGTCAGTTGGATCTGTTGAGAGAAATCAGAGGTGGGGTCAGAATCAAGTGGTGTGTAGTGCGAACGGTTGTCAAGGTGCTTCATGGCTTCATCGATATACTGTTGGTGGTCCATGACAACGACGGCTGAGCCTTTGTCTGCTGGCTTGGTGACGATGTCGGACCTATTCTTGAGAGAAGTGAGAGCTTTGCGTTCTTCGCGGTGGAGGTTATCATGTGTGGTGATGTGAGTATCTGAGGAGAGAACTTGTGAGTTAACTGCTTGTACGTAGGTTTTAAGTGCCCGGACTCTATTCTTGGGAGGAACCCAGCTACTTTTCTGTCGGAAAGGTTCAGGTTCAGAAGGGGGTTCATCGACGAAGAACTCCTTGAGGCGAATTGTACGGTAGAAGGTGGAGAGATCATGGTTGAGTTCGATCTGGAGGACTTCATGTGGGGTGGGGCAGAACATGAGACCTTTGGAAAGAAGAGAGGATTATGCTGGGGAGTGGGAGAAACGTCTGTGTTGCTGGTGCGCTGTGTGAATCTGCCGGTCCCTTAGCGTTTCCTGATGAGATTGCCAATTTTCCGGTTCCGGCGTTGGAGGAGTTCAGACCTATGGGTAGAAAGGCAAGATTCAATTTCATCATTGTATTTGAGCCACTGGGCATCGGTACAGCAATAGCGTAGGTCATTTTCCAGTCTGGTGATGTCAACTGCAAATTAATCAAGAGAGGATGCACAATGTTGAGAGAGTATGTTAATCAACTGGACAGATGCTCCAAATAGGGTCTGGTTCCAACGTTTCTGCAGTTCGAGTGGGAGTGTGCCGAGAGAGGGGTTGCACTTGAGTAGGAGACCTGTGGTTATGATGCGACTAAGAGAGTAACATCTGTAGTTATCCTAGTGAAAATGGTAGTTAAGGGCCTTGATCATTGTTTTCCTGAGTTTATGAAAATTAATAATGATAGATGGTCAGACATGGTGTCAATGTAACATAACAATGCAGAGAATGATAAACAAACGAAGAGTACATTGATATCCAAGGAAATGCGGGTTCAAAGAGAAGTGAGAGCTTTGCGTTCTTCGCGGGGAAGGTTGTCATATGTGGTGATCGGGGTATTGGATATTGCTATTGGATAAACGTACAATTTTCGTAGTTGAATACGCCCGGCCGCGGCCGGTGGCGCGCCACGCGATAGCGGGCTCTGGCCTGCGGGTTGGCCGGGGCCTTCAGAAGCACGACGCGTCGTGTTACCGATGATTTTGGCTGCTCCGCGGGCCAGACTTCATTGTCATTGGCCGGGCTGAGCACACGGAAAGTCTGTATCGTCTGTATACACGGGTGCGGAATTCATCAAACTGACTATTATTACTGCAACAAATCTACGGCAGGCCATCAGTATTCGGTGAAAAAATATGACCTCAATTTTTTGTTTTTACTAGGTAAACAGTGGACGTTTTCTTTCAAACTTCACAAATCTTATAATTGTATTTTACAATAATGTTGATATAAGATCTAAGTCTCAAATACAACTTTGTGCAATATCTGACACTTTACATGCTTTACATGAATGAGTGCACGTGATATACACTGTAGCACCTACTGTAATGCTCCCCACATACTTCAGCTAAATTCAGCTAAATTCTTAAATGTAATTTAAGACATACAACAATCACATTGATAGCCTATACTCTACCATGAGTACAGCAACGTATTTTGAATAGTTAAAACATACTGGCTTCTCAAAATTATTCTTTTGCTTTGTCGATGTATTACTTATTGTTATATTATCTGGAGAAAGTGTGCATATAGTCATTTAACTATACTTTTGATTTTCCAAACGCGTGACATAAGGATGATTTATAATTCCTCTCTATATTTACATACCTCTCCAATAATTGTATTTTACCACTCAAAATTGTAAAGATATGTGGTATTCGAAAACGGTAGAATACTCGATGTATGTATTTATTTGGAAACAGCAAGTTACCATGGTTCCCTACTTTTACAAATGTGTATATAGCACAAAATAACAGTTTTAGAACATACCAAAATCGATAGTCCGAAAATCATTTCACAATGCGAATTTACATCTGGAGAAATGTCTTTATATTTGGGGTTTATCGCGAGATGTATTACTACAATAAATACAACAACTGCAATCAAATATGTGAAGGGCTCACAATTCAAACACATGATATAAATCATTTTACGGTCAAACAGTTTACAAAAGACAGAAGTCAACATGCATTTGCATGTTAAAGCACCGTTCTGGAGAAAAACTTACGTGAGGTGGAGGTGTAATCGAGAGTATACTTATACTTGTAGCATCCGCCCTGGGCAAAGCAGTCCACAGTGCCATATGCGGAGCACCCCGTTGTATACCCAGGGATGGTGTCTTGGAGCACATCGGAGCTGATCACATTGCATTGGTAGCACATCTGGGCGTTTCCTGTTAAATGATACATAATAACAAAGTTAGATAAATAACAGGAATTTACTATCATTTTGTTTGAATTCTATTATAACGTTTTCACATTATCTGTATACAATGTTGGGTATACAAAGTGTGTTGTCGCTGCCTTAGATTGACTTTCTGGTCCAAAGCACAAACGAATAGCTTGTACTCTTTTTTTTTTTTTTCTTGTGAGGTAAAAATTCAGGAAAGACAACATTTCTGGCAACATACCCGTAGCACCCCCACCTCCCACCCCTCCCCAATAATAGTACCCCTAGCACCCCCACCTCCCACCCCTCCCCAATAATAGTACCCGTAGCACCCCCACCTCCCACCCCTCCCCAATAATAGTACCCCTAGCACCCCCACCTCCCACCCCTCCCCAATAATAGTACCCCTAGAACCCCCCCCCCCCCCACCCTTCCCCAATAATAGTTCCCCTACGCCTGTGTCTGTCTTCGACATTTACCTGATTTAACTTTCGATCAACAATCACCACTAAGCTTTTTTGTTTACTTTTTGGGGATTTGAATCTGTTTTTCATACGTAATATTAGTGTAGTTTGTAATACAATAATTATGGCACATGTAATGGTCATGTTATTCATATTTATTTTCGTTCTTTAGGAACAATATAACAATAAAATATAATATCATAATTTGTGACCTTACACCACAAAACGATCGTTATGTCGCCATGGTAGTTTGTCTGTTATTGGCTGATATAGCCAAATTTTGTTTGAAATATAAAATTCAGGATGTTTGTATTTCCTGAATCAGGGTATCATAATCTACCTTTTGTGAAGTTTTGAGGGTCAGAAATCATGTTTAAATATGATTTTCAATAAAATAAATATAATCTGATTACAGTGCTTGAATGGACGCCATTCTTTGAAACGGCCCGTTTTCTCGCTAACTTAAAAACTGATTCAGCCATGTTTCCAATCTTGGCTGCTCATTTTGAGAGGGTTCGCTTAGTCTAAATACAGTCAAACCTGCTAATGCGACCACCTGTCTATAGCGACCACCTGCTCATAACGACCGCTCTGTGGTCCCCCCGTGAAAAATCATGTGTTAAACGACCTGCGTAATGCGACCACCTGCCTAACGCGACCAGCGACCACCCCATTTGGTTCCCGACGCACGTTTAAACCTGTGTATAGCGACCAAAAATAGCGCATGAGCGACCAAGGCACCAAGAAGTTTGCCTTTGGTCGCTCAAGCATCCAATTCTGAGCATGTCAATGTAATAAACAATTCATTAAAAAGGCCTAATCGACACCAAGTGCTTCAGACTCATAAACAAAGATTATTCGTTCCCTTCACACAAAGACACTTCACTCAACATCACAACCGAATTTGACATTTGACATTTGACTAAAGTAATGTAATAGCCTAGGCGTGGTGTTTACCCATGTTTCTAATTATGTTCAATGATAATCCGTGTTACGACCACACGATGCATCTTGACTTCATAATTATATATATAACACTTAATGAGCATTTTAAATTGCAGGTGAATCTCTCTAGTCTATTGATGAGTAAATAAATTGACACATTTTGCAATTTCAATTTCACATATAAAACAAAGATAATCGTACATGTACAAACATGTAATATCATTTGAAATGTAATGCCAATTCATGTATAGTTTCATTTTTTGTTTGGTTATGCATGCAACAAACACTTGAATAAACTACTACCACGAGCGTGTACCGATGCCATTTAATCTCACATGTGCATATGGGCATGCGAGCATGCGACCAGAAATTCAAAATGGCGGCCTACCTGTCTAATGCGACCACCTGTCCATAGCGACCGCTTTTCGCCGGTCCCTTGAGTGGTCGCTATAGACAGGTTTGACTGTATTACAAATTATATATCATTTTAAAGGTATTGACTTTTACTTCACAATCATGTAACAATCAGCAAAATCATTTTCCCGACTTATTGGTCGTTTTGTGGTGTGAGGTCACATTTGTGACAATGCTTCTCGACTATGGTATAAAATAGTGTAAACATTAATGAATTCCAGAACTTTGACCTTTACATGCTCTTTCTTTTAGCTCAAATTTTTTTTTTTTTTCTTTAAAAACATTATCTTTGATTTATATAGATTGCTGGAGTTTACCTCATAATTTTGATAATTATACAACTTAAGTAGGGTTCATCAGAAATTTAAAATAGTAGGCCTCACTGAAACATGGTTAAATCATACGTCATCCATAAATGTAGCATCTCGGTGGTTATCAATTTCATTGTAACAATCGTCAAAATAAGGGGGTACGTGGAACAGGTATAAATGAACAAATTAACTGCAGTAGGCTGGACATGTGCTTAAAGCCCAAGTCCAGTTTCAGGAAAGTATCCGAATACATCTTTATTGATCATTATTGTTGAATATGTAATTGAAATAGGGCTTGTGTGGTAAAATCCGAACCTAAGCATCGTTAAATACAGAAATATCGGAAGAAAACCACGTGGTCGTAATACACGTAGCGTATGGGCGATTCCTCATTGGCAATATCTATCTCATTGGAATATATATATAATTTCGCAAATGTTTCAATAAGTAGGCGGTTTCTTGGCAAAATGTGGATAATCCTATATTAGTATTATAATATTCTTTCACATTATGGGTAATAAGAGCTTCCATTTCATTTTTTTGAGAGGGGGGCGTTTCCAAAAATGGTCTTTACCATTAAACATAATGGAAAGATCTTTGCCTAAACAAACAGTTCAATCATTTATAAATATTGCAACGGTAATTACTTCATCTAGTGATTCATATCGATGGTAACTATATCTAGGGATCACTCACCTACACCAGCCAGGCTCACAAAGAGAACAATAACCCAGACAAGTTCCATCTTCACTGATCTGTAAATTATAAGCAAACAAAGAGTCAGGTTTGGCGGAGGGCCAAAGCCGGAAAAGTATGTAATGTTATCTAAGCAAACTATTTCTTACATAGACATGAAGTAAGAGATTAGAAGGGTTAGCGCCTAATCAATAATAAAGACAAATTCGTGGACAACTCCCCATCATTGTGTCATGCAACTGTCCCTATTTGTTCTGTATTCTGCATAGTCATGCAGCCTTTTCATTCCCCAAACTCATGACATGTTGTTCATATATTTATTCTGCATGTTGAACTCAAACGAAGGGGAAACAAACACTTTTAAGTATACAATTTATTTCATGCGCAGAAGTATAAGGATCAGAGTTTTGAACGATATACAATGGATTTGACACGGTTATAAGGGTCATAAAGGGCCAAAATTAGAATTAGAAAATGCTCAAAACAAACGATCTAGCACGATAGAACACTCTTCCAGCTTCATATTTAGCCGGATTGAAATCACAATCCTGCTTGCCTACCATCTTCAACCCACTTCAATGCTTTGTCTAATTTATGTCATGACTATTCCCATCATACTAACTAACAATGGGTATGACTCTTTTCTTCAAGACTAATCCCAGACTACTCTTGACAGTGTGTATATGGGTGGTATTATCTTTATGCCATTTTGAAACAGATTTAAGGCATACAATCAACGCAAGCGGCATGCATGCATATTTGTGTGTGTATAGAGAAGTGCTTAGATATACAAAAATGTCCTATCATAATTATATTGCACATATCCAATTTTGGCACATATTCATGCAAAAGTATATTTTTCATGGATGTTTGTCCCACAAATGTCTCTGACCGAAAAAAAGTCTTAACATCCTTTGTGAGTAAAATGTATAATCTTGTTTACACCACCTCCGTCCAAAATAATTGCTACAGAGCTGGACCACCATTTTTGCAGAGTTGATTTCTTAGTTGTGTGACTATTATTTAAGTGCTATCTAAAACCCTGAAAAAAGCTCGGAAACTCAGGTTTGATCGATTATATCTATTTTCTTATGAAATCATGTTAGTTATATGTAGTATCACTCTGTAGTCCTCTTTAAAATGATACCAAATTCGTTAGCATGATGAGTACGGGGTATGCACATTATATTTAAGAATAGGGAAGGTCAAAAGTGAAATGTCGCAAAATGCGCCAACAAACTTCAGGCGGAAGGTTTATTATTTTATTACAATTGTATGGTCTTTCAACTTTGACAAGCTGTTTTGCATTACCCCAATTCGCGCATCGCCCTCTTTACACAACGAAACCTCCCCTTTAACTACAGGGGAGTGTATTTTCAAAAGAAAATAGTGAAGAAATTGTACAATCGGGAGCTATCCAAAGTACAATGTAGTATGTTTACCGAAATGGTTTGATGTGGTAAACAAGTATGAATAGGAACGAGCGGCTTTTTCATAATTGTAAGTCGACTAGACAGATTCAGTTCAACAATGAATATTTGCGAAACACCCCCGGTTCTATTTTGTGTAATAACATTAGATAGTATATGTATTACTAGAACTTCCTCTTTTAATTTTAGTTTATTCTTATCCTACAAAGAATATCTAAAAAAGGGGAAGACGCGGATTTTATTTCAGCGTCCCCTTCCATTTTAACCGCGCTTGAACTAAAAACACAATAAACTTGTTGAATTGGTATTTATTTTGACGCCAGAAAAGATTCTATAACAAAGAAAACCTCTATTTTCATCATAAATCGTTTTCCCACCATGCAAGTTGAACAAAATGAATCAAGAGATTAGTACCGAAAGGGCGCTTAATACAGTTTCCATAAAATTGCGTTAACAATACCAGTACTGTGAATGATAATTTAAGTTTGGGTAAAGAGTGCGCTGCATGAAATATTTTTAATGTGAGATAATGAAAGACTGAGTGTCAAATTTGAAAGAACATACCATTTATTGTTGAATAATTTTAATTTGAAAAATGGCAACGCTTTTTCAAAAATGTCAGGAGTGGTTTTCAAATAGTTGCTGATGATTTCTTTATCCCCATTTCAACCAAACATCACATGCATTATTTTGTATGAACATGGTTAAAACCAATGTTTTTTTTTAGGCATCGTCCTTTTGCGTTCTTTTTGAATGATAACATGCTTTTTACTTCGTCGCTTGTAATTGTGTATACCTTTCGAGTGTGGTAAAGTTATGACTATTAGTTGTTGATGTGATTATGCATGTTTTGGTGACTTAAGTTTAGACTTTCCAAACTGTACTAGCCCTGTATTAAGCTACATAATTATCTATTTAGAAATCCAACTGTCAGTCCGAATTAATCAATCAATCAATCAATATCAACATGCGGAACATTTTATGTTCATATTTTCATAGGCACGTGTACACAGGTGACAATGAAACCTGCTTTTCTCCATAGTTGAAAGGGTTGAGTTAGCGCCTTTTGGAATTACGCTCTTCAAATTCTAAGCGAGTAGTCATCCATGCGATATTGGGCCAAACAGTTAGTTCTGTTCCAGTACACAGCCCGCCAGAATGTCAATGATGAATATAACTGTTAATCATCTGGCGACCAGGGCCAATGCAAGATGTGTAGATTAAACATACATAATTATTATAACTTGAAGGGAACTAGTAACTTTGTTGGCAAGTCCAAACAGTGATGATTGATTAATAAAATGGTATTGGAGTGAATTGGTGTTTTTGAGCTGCGATATCAGCAAACATGCAAAGTGATATTCACTTACTCATACACAATATCATACCTGAAAACTAAACTTGTAAATATCTTTGAACGAAATTTGAAAAACCGAACCCTGTCACGTTCTTTTATGGCTAAAATGAAAATGATAAAGTATGACAGAACCATTAGCGTTCTAAGTAAGTTTTGCGGATTTAACACGTGACAAAATAGATAAATGGTGGAAAACTGCTATCAGGAATGATAATGTGAAAACATACAAGAAATAGAAGTATAACAAGAACAATTGAAATGGCCAGTAGCTTAAGCAAAAAGATCGAAGCCATTTAAAGCAAAAACCATGGAGTGAAAATTGCTCAGGTTGAAACACACTACGATCTGGCGTGTATAACAACAAAAATAGCATGAACAAATATGATGATAAGAACAACATAAGAAACATATGACAAGGTAGAAGATGAAGAAAAGAGAAAAAGATGAAGAAAAGGAAGAACAAGAACAAGAACAAGAATAAACACAAGAAAATACGAAGAAGAAGAACAATACGAATAAGGAGAAGGAGACGGATAAGAAAAAAAAAGAACATGTTGACTTTTTTAAATAAGGCTTTCTTCGAACTAACAAACATATACATATACTAATATTAACTAACAAATCACACATTAGTTTGAACTTGCTAAATAGTCCATGGGCTTGCATAGTCATTTCGTATAACAAATATGATAAAGAAACTTTCCAGAAATGACATACAGGGTAAACCAGAGGCTTAAAGGGACTTAGTAACATTGTCCAAATCCTCAAAATAAAATTTTAATTCCAGCGGTTCCCTTATACCTTGTTGTATTCGTATTAACAATACAATCATGGGACAGGTTTCGGTTTTTCAAATTTCCCTTTCGTTACAAAGATATGTATGATTGAAGTATTCAGATAAGAAAAACTCCGGGCGAGTTTTTCTTCCGTGTACAAAGTGAGTGCAGTGAGTTACTGAATATCACTTTGCATTTTCGCTCATTACTTGGCCATACAATGTCCATTTGACTTGAAATTTTCACACAATACCCTGTGGACATATGAGATAACAACAATATACATTGCACCAACCATTCATCACTTTTTGCACATGTCAACAAAGTTACTAGATCCCTTTAACAAAATGAAGAATATTACATTATAATCATGAACAAAAGAAGAATAACAAGACGTGAAAGAAGAAGAAGAACAGGACAAAGAACAATAACTATACCAATAACAGCAACAAAAACGTCAACAGAATATTCCATTAAAGAAGCTTTAATAATAAGAATATATTTATTATAATTACAATTCATAGACATTATTACGGTTTCAGGCATGAAATTAGCTCTCCAAATCCGTTAAATTGTCTGGTTTCAGCTTACTTGTTTTGTTCACATGAAAGGAGTATGTTTAGTATGCTCTAGAAGTTGAACCAAAACAAATCTTTAAAAGTTATAACAGCAGTCACCTCGACACTGTCTTTATAATGATCAATAGAAGCTTGAAAATAATAACTGAAATTTGCGATGAAATTTTCTGGATTAGGCACAAAACTGTGACAAAATATGTAGGAATTGGTGAAAAGATTGCACAAAAGCTATTCTGTATATCGTCTGACAGCTTTCAGCAAGAGAGTTTAACGAGAGCTGAAATATGTGATACAATATTTCCGTTTCGGTCAAAATATTGAAATCAAATGGACAATAAATACCTGACAAGGGTCTAACAGCGTTCAGCAATACTCGACAGAAGATTGGGGACAGATGATATCTACGATGCAATATGACACACACCCTGCTCACGCTGTTGAAGTCTGATATCATAAATGCCGAGACAAATTACGGTTGTGTATTTAAAAAGGCGCAGCTACGGCGTTATGCGTTTACTGATAAGGGTTTCGCGAAGTTCATGGTTGCGGGGAGGGACGTCATTATTTTGTGACGGTAGGCCTACAGGTTTGCTCTATATAATTCGCTATTTTCACCTTTCTGTTTACTATGGTTGTTGTAAACTTATAACTGGAAACTACATTGTTTGTTCTCCATTTCGGGTGGGGGTGGAGGGGATTCGGGGGGGGGGGGGGGGCGAGGAGTGTGTCGGTAATCCCTTCCTTAACTCAACTATCTCATCATGATCCCGTATGAAAGCCAGTGGGTTTGGACAAAATATAATTATTTTTCGTAAAGCTCTTCCACTTTTTATACCGTTAATTATCGCTGGGTTTACACCCATTTGGTCTACCCCTCTTGTTGGTCTCACACTTCTCCTTTATCATGAAAGGGACTGTCCGCCTTTTACAAATCGTCTGAAAAGTTTCCTGTAGACGGATTGTGAAGAATGTAACACACACAAACATCCAGATCGTAAAGCCCTGTAATTTGGATTCTACGAATGAAAAACGAATGCGTAAATCCACCAACCAATACATTTTATATCGGCAAATAAAGGCGTTTAACTGATTTTGCAAAATATTAACCCTAACCAGACCGGGGGGGGGGGGGGGGGGGGGAGGTGGAATCCACCCCCCCCCCCCCCCCTCGACTTTTTTTCGCGATAATTCCGCAATGCGTTTAGGTATTGAATCATTTCAGGTATTATTTATCATTGAAGTCTTGCGCCACTTTTGAGACCAAATTCGCGACGACCGGGTACACCGTTCTAAAGTCACGTGACCTTTTGTAAGTGAGCGTTGGCCCGAAAATCGCTAATTTTTGTGATTTGTGTACAAATCCTATAGAAATTGACTTTTATCTAGAATAGACAAAACTTTCATTATATTGTCATTCTAATCACTGCAATCATTTGATCTGGGGCTAAAAATTGTTGAATAATGGTTAATAATGTTTTCCATTGAAAAAAAACAATAAAACACAAAAGTAATATAACAAAGAAATACATAAGAAATTCCAAAAACAAAGAAATACATAAGGAATTTGTTGGCTGTTGCAATTTTTTATGTTGAAAACCTGTTAATTAAGTCATTAAGAATTTTCATGCACAAAATTAGCATATTCTGATCCATATTAAATTTAGTGATTTATAGACAAAAAGGGGATTTCAGCATAAATTTGAATAATTAATTAAAAATGTATTATTCTCAAAAAAATAACAATGCAATCTTGTAGATTATGCTGCATGCTATCTGTGTGCCAAATTTTGCAGCGGCCGCGCGTTCGACGGCCGAGATCTCAATAGACACATGCATTCTTGGACTTGGAGAGCATAGCCAAAATAACCCGGCCTGGTTAGGGTTAAAACAATTCTTGTAAAGATATTGTGAAGTCGACATTGGTAACGGTATGTCACGGAAAAAAGTTTCGAAAAAGAAGAATATGTAATTTTCGATTATAGTTTTCCTTCATAATCTGAATGAGGAGACTTCGCGCCAACAATCGGAAATAAAATCTGGCATAATTATGACAATGTCTGCTAGGCAAAATATTGTTCCTTTTCCATGAAAATTATCATTCAGGACCATCTAACAATGATAATGGTACATGATTGAGTATTCAGTTATCACTGCTGGACACTCTAACAAGTTAGAGGATCAATTAATAGCTAAATAACAGTTTTGGGACAGATACCGTTAACATCTACAATGGCCAAACTAATTGTATTTAAAAAGGGCTTGTGTGGTAAGATCCGAACCAGGCATACATGGCTCATATTTGCCCCCCTCGTGCCGTGGAATGCCGAAATAGCTTGGACTTTAAAGGGTTGAAGGAATATCTACGTGTCTATTAAGATCTTTTGTGTGCGGCTACATCAATTACATATATAAACAGCTCACTTTCAAAAGGCGCTAAATCCACTTTCCATACAAATTGAGTTAACAATATACCTACGTGAATAATCTAGACAACTGTATACAATTAATGAAGACACCGAATATGTAACTTGAACAACTAAAACACGCACATGGATATAATTTGATGATTTGATGAGCAAATTACTATTCAGAAACAATTAAATTTTGAATTATTACCGTCAATGTAATAATCCTAGAGTTATAGCATTCTGTTTCGTATTCATGAGGAACGCGGCCAACAAATGCATATTCTTACATGTTTACTGTCACATTGTTGGTCTCACAATTAACAATGCATTAGATCATCTGACTTAGTAAAATACGCGTTGCTGATTGGCTAAACACGCTCACATACTGGGGTGTCAATTTAGTATGACATCATGGCCACAGAGTTATGACACCCATCCGTGATATGATTCAATCAACATTACAATTAATGTTGACAAACAACGGCGCGGTATTTATTCCGTACCGTACCGCGATAATTACCGTACCGTGCGATAATTATTCTTCTCGCAGCCGGTAAATTCAAACGCTAATCAGCGATTTCCAGTACAACTTGATCAGATAATAACATGATTAACATAATCGAAGGAAACAATCAACACATATTTCCGATATAGAAATGCAGTGATCGGAACATGTTGAGATAAGTGCCGAGAGAAGAAAATTACGTACGAAAATCGACTGCATTGTGCACAGGCAATATGTACTGTGTGTTGTGTACAATTGAAGAGCTTTCAACCAAAAGGCGCTAAATCTACTCAGGTTAATTGCGAGAAAATCAGCGTGTTTTTAATTACCCACAGTTGTCTCTGTGTATTCATCAAATCTACAATACAGGTGGAATAGCTACCACTAGAGGATGTAAATAGATAACATTTTGGAAAAGTTAGAAAAATCCTGCATACAGCATTTATTTTATATATTTGTTCATATTTCATTTTTTTAAGGATTTAGCACATTTTGCCAGAACTAATGGATTTAGCGCCTTTTGCCAGATATATTTTGACTGTCAATACTAAAATTGTTCACTGACAATAGCATAAAAAGAATGTAAATGATACAGAATATTAACTCAACTGTATTTGAATCATAGTAGGTCCCCACGCACAAACCACAAGCGCACATACACGCACACACACGCACACACACACACACGAACACTTACAAAGACGCGAACACACTCTTAAACAAGCCACATGAATCGAGGAAGATACTTTCTCATCATAGCATTTATTTAAAAATGAATGTTAACAACACAGGAAATACAGCTAAGAAATTAATTTATTCTATGAGGGGCGTTCAACAAATGTAAAGCCTGACTTTGTCGGAGCAGGTAATTGGGTAAGTGTCGTGTACGCAATGTTGCATCCTTAAGAGTGGTCAGTGGTGAAGGGCCAGGTCAGTTGTATGTTGTCTTTGTTAGAGACTGGCCTTTTATGCTACAGAGTAACCACCAATCATGTCGAGAAAAGGGGCAATGCAAGTTGATGATAGGCATCCGCTGCTCCAGGACAATGCTCCTGCTCCTAAGAGGAGGGTTAACATAAAAAAGACATAGACGCTGAGATGGGCTTGTTGTCGCTTCCACCATATTCCTGCCAGGACCAGGGGGTGTTTCACAAAGATCCTAAGTAGATCTTGGTACTAAGATGGTCTGAAATATTATAGAAACCCGTTAGTGTCTTATAACATTTGTATACAAATAATATTGATATGCATAAAATGTTGATTCAAATCATAATATATTTTCTAATTATCAAAGAGTTTCATAATCTTTACATCAATTCATAAAATCTCTTTGATAATTAGCAAATATATATGATTTGAATCAACATTTTTTGCATTTCAACATAACTTTTACAAAGATGTTTCAATACACTAATGGCTTTCCATAATATTTTAAGACCATCTTAGTGCAAATGTCAAGTTAGGATCTCTGTGAAACACCGCCTGGAGGATTCTGAGAGGGTTTTAAGAGACTTCTTCCAAAAAGGTCCTGGAGGCCCTCCGGAAGCATGCCGAACATGACCTGGATGGGGATGTGGATGGGGATTATATTATACTGTTGTTAACTGGTGGTGGAGGGAAAAGCACGGAATATTCCACTCCCAAGGGATTTTAAATGATATTGAGGGAAGAGTAAATAAGTCCCAATACGTAGTCGAGGGACTTTTTTTCTTCATTAAATAGCATTTAGAATCCCGAGGGGAACATTCCATGATTTTCCCGACGGCAAAGTTAACAACTGTTTTATCATATGAATTGCCATGTAACAGTGCCATGTAATATCCAAAAAATATCATATGGCAGCTCATGTACTGTATTACTAAGTCAGGTGATAAAGACTAATGAACAGCTACCTATACCAATCATTTGTAGCACCTTATCTCCTTCAAAGTCTTTGAAAGTTAGGCTATGAATATTTTGAACGCCCCTCATATACAAAAGTAAGAGCAGAACCCTCTCAGAATCCTCCAGGGGGTGTTCCACAGAGATCCTAACTTGACATTTGCACTAAGATGGTCTTAAAATATTATGGAAAGCCATTAGTGTATTGAAACATTTTTATAATGTAGTGTAATGTTTCTGATAAGTCGTGTGAAGGTCACCACCAGAAATGACTTTGTGGAACAAATGGGCCTCTAAAACAGAAATGTCATGATCTATGTTCCAGAATATGTAATATTACATAACTATGTTAAAAAGTAAAATGTGCCTACTTGATAACAGTCCATTTGTCGAAAACAGCTCCAAAACTGAAACATTCTGACATTGCTATGTTTATCATCATATAATTATCGTAAATAACGCCCTCATATGGTGACCTTAACACATGTTTATGATTGCTACTTGTAGTGCTTGACCTGCTTGACACCTGTGCCAAATATGAAAGTGGTTGATTGAATAATAATAAATTAGAAAGGGGGGAGGGCTATGAGCCACATCCCCCTTAGGCCTGGGAATGCCAAATAAATGTATGCAACTTTATGCAATTAATGAAACTTTAAATACCGAAACACGCACATGAATATAATTAAACGATAACCTGCGGGCGAGAGAATATCATACACTTTTCAACTCCGAGTGATTACAAACGCTATTGGAGATAGAGTGCATGTCCCGAGACGCAGTAATACACACGCATGGTCAATACAGTAAAAGGAAATGGGCCTCTATACTCTGTATGCAATTATATAAACGAGATACCTTTTTGCAAAATGTTATTGGGGTAGCACAATTTTGGTAAGGCTGAGCTTTAGTAACCAGCACCCGTACACTAACATAAAAAACTAATAGTAATAAACCCACCACGCTTGAAAGGTATAGCAAATTACAAACTACTAAATAAAAACCCTGTTATCATTAACAAAGAGCCATTCAAACACAAGTGGGCGCTCTCTAAAAAAATATTCTTTCAACAATTTTAGTCATGTAATGTTTTGTGGAAATAATGAATAAATAGAAAAAGACCATCAACTATTTTAACATTCTTTTGAACATTTTTGTATGATAATTTTGTATATCTTAAAACGTAATTATCAAATAAATCTGAATCGATTTTGATCAAAGATTTATTTTGTCATTAAAATTGTAAGCTGTTTCAAATTGTACACTCAGTTTGTTTCATTATTTCACAAAAAAATACTTCGTGCATCACCCTCTATACCCGAACTAAACTGCCCCTTTAATACCATAGTAATATTTTGTAATAATCACAATTATTAGCATCCTAAGTCGAAGTCTACGCAAATAAAGTAGAAAAACGTTTAGATTTACCGAAAGGTTCCTTACAAGTAAATAAGGCACATCCTATTAATACCTTCAAAAGTAGAACTAACCCGATAAAGTTAAAGGGGACAGCTTATGCCCCTTGCCACATTTTGTTATTGGCGACTCAACAATCTTGGCCGATTGTCACCAAATATTGTGATTTTACTTGTCTTGTAGAGCTTGACTTATTACGTGTGTGCTACATTTAATATGTAAGACATTTGCCTGACAATAACTCAAATGGAGACGCCAAACAAGGTTTTTGCTTCAAGGGATTAATCAACTTTTTAAAGTACAATTTGTTAAATTGGTTATAATAATTTAATATAACATAAAGAAAAAGAAAAATAGTAATTCAATTGTATTACGAGTAACAGGCCAAAACAGAGGAGCAAAATTTTCTTTTGGTTAACATTTTCTGTCAAACATTTAACTCTCGCTATTGGTATTTTTCATTCCTTGATCACTGTTGCTTTAATAACAAACTTTAATATTACTCCGTTAATGCATTGAGCTCCTATTTGATTTAGGGCATCCAAATTAATTAATGTGCCAGTGTTGGCGTTCTTTAAGCGAGTCGCGCGAACACGACGGACACGAGAGCAAGGATAAGCGAGCACAGGATCGGGGCTCGCACGCGCGCACCACTGTTGCACAGATCACTGTTGCAGATGCACACGCTGCCTTCTCCACTAGTGAAGCTCAGTCCCACGGCCGGGTTATAGGCAGCCACCAGGTCAGCAAAAGATCCTCCCGTGACATCCACGTCGGAAGAAAGGTCGCTGCTCTCTAGGCAGTGATTCAGGTTGAATCCACATCCGCGTGATTCATAAATCAGCGACACATCACCAACTGTGGAGGAAAAGTAAACGTTAGCTATTAAGAACGTCTAATTCGGGAAATACATCTACAATATTACAACATTTTACATTATCATCGTGAAAGAAGGACGTTACGTCTATCCATTACCTAAGTAAGTTGCCGTACAGCCATTATGAAATATCTATCATAACATTAAAGGAATATCGGAAATACTATCGCTAGTGATATTCGTTTGTGTCGCAATGTATGGTCAAACTAGGAATCTAAAAGATCATGACGTTTCGTGTGCCGCTGCAACACTTTGTCAAATGATATTATCTAATGTAGACAATCGGTATTTATGCTCTACCGTGGCTCCTAACGCAGAATCTCACATAAGCGAGCACGTACCCGATAGGTCAAAAACGGGCCCGCGTCAATTGGCCGGTGCACACGGGCAATCAACCAATCAACGGAACACTGGTTTGGTCCGCCTACCGAACCAGCGTACAATACGTCGCCATGACACTCCCCTACAATCCGGCCCCCCACCGGTTGATTCGAAACCCACGGACGAGCCAAGCCACCTTCTTGCTACAACGCTCATATCTACGTATCAATTTCAGGGCTGGGCGCCCGTATGTTTAATCAATAATAGTAAATATATTATCCATTGCGGATATAGTATCGGAAATAATATCGCTAGTGATATTCGTTTGTCTCGCAATGTATGGTCAAAGTCAAACTAGGAATCTAAAAGATCATGACGTTTCGTGTGCCACTGCAACACTTTGTCAAATGATATTATCTTATGTAGACAATCGGTATTTATGCTCTACCGTGGCTCCCAACGCAGAATCTCACATAAGCGAGCACGTACCCGATAGGTCAAAAACGGGCCGCGTCAATTGGCCGGTGCACACGGGCAATCAACCAATCAACGGGACACTGGTTCGGTCCGCCTACCGAACCAGCGTACAATACGTCGCCATGACACTCCCCTACAATCCGGCCCCCCACCGGTTGATTCGAAACCCACGGGAGTGTCATGGCGACGTATTGTACGCTGGTTCGGTAGGGCGGACCGAACCAGTGTTCCGTTGATTGGTTGATTGCCCGTGTGCACCGGCCAATTGACGCGGCCCGTTTTTGACCTATCGGGTACGTGCTCGCTTAGGTGAGATTCTGCGTTGGGAGCCACGGTAGAGCATAAATACCGATTGTCTACATTAGAAAATATCATTTGACAAAGTGTTGCAGCGGCACACGAAACGTCATGATCTTTTAGATTCCTAGTTTGACCATACATTGCGAGACAAACGAATATCACTAGCGATATTATTTCCGATACTTTATCCGCAATGGAGAATATATTTACTATTATTGATTGAACATACGGGCGCCCAGCCCTGAAATTGATACGTAGATATGAGCGTTGTAGCAAGAAGGTGGCTTGGCTCGTCCGTGGGTTTCGAATCAACCGGTGGGGGCCGGATTGTAGGGGAGTGTCATGGCGACGTAAATGTGAAGGGCTCACAATTCAAACACATGATACAAATCACTTTACGGTCAAACAGTTTACAAAAGACAGAAGTCAACATGCATTTGCATGTTAAAGCACCGTTCTGGAGAAAAACTTACGTGAGGTGGAGGTGTAATCGAGAGTAAACTCATACTTGAAGCATCCGCCCTCGTAGAGCAGTCCACAGTGTTCTCTGCGGAGCAACCCGTTGTAAACCCAGGATGGTGTCTTGGAGCACATCGGAGCTGAACGCATTGCATTGGTAGCACATCTGGGCGTTTCCTGTTAAATGATACATAATAACAAAGTTAGATAAATAAAAGGAATTTACTATCATTTTGTTAAAATTTTATTATAACGTTTTCACATTATCTGTATACAATGTTGGGTATACAAAATGTGTTGTCGCTGCCTTAGATTGACTTTCTGGTCCAAAGCACAAACGAATAGCTTGTACTCTTTGTTTGTTTGTTTGCTTGTCAGGTGAACATTCAGGAAAGACAACATTTCTGGCAACATACCCCTAGCACCCCCACCTCCCACCCCTCCCCAATAATAGGGCAACATACCCCTAGCACCCCACCTCCCACCCCTCCCCAATAATAGTACCCCTAGCACCCCCACCTCCCACCCCTCCCCAATAATAGTACCCCTAGCACCCCCACCTCCCACCCCTCCCCAATAATAGTACCCCTAGCACCCCCACCTCCCACCCCTCCCCAATAATAGTACCCCCTAGCACCCCCACCTCCCACCCCTCCCCAATAATAGTACCCGTAGCACCCCCACCTCCCACCCCTCCCCAATAATAGGGCAACATACCCCTAGCACCCCCACCTCCCACCCCTCCCCAATAATAGGGCAACATACCCCTAGCACCCCCACCTCCCACCCCTCCCCAATAATAGGGCAACATACCCCTAGCACCCCCACCTCCCACCCCTCCCCAATAATAGTAACCCTAGCACCCCCACCTCCCACCCCTCCCCAATAATAGTACCCCTAGCACCCCCACCTCCCACCCCTCCCCAATAATAGTACCCCTAGCACCCCCCACCTCCCACCCCTCCCAATAATAGTACCCGTAGCACCCCCACCTCCCACCCCTCCCCAATAATAGTACCCGTAGCACCCCACCTCCCACCCTCCCCAATAATAGTTCCCCTAGCACCCCCACCTCCCACCCCTCCCCAATAATAGTACCCCTAGCACCCCCACCTCCCACCCCTCCCCAATAATAGTACCCCTAGCACCCCCACCTCCCACCCCTCCCCAATAATAGGGCAACATACCCCTAGCACCCCCACCTCCCACCCCTCCCAATAATAGTAACCCCTAGCACCCCCACCTCCCACCCCTCCCCAATAATAGTACCCCTAGCACCCCCACCTCCCACCCCTCCCCAATAATAGTACCCCTAGCACCCCCACCTCCCACCCCTCCCCAATAATAGTACCCGTAGCACCCCCACCTCCCACCCCTCCCCAATAATAGTACCCGTAGCACCCCACCTCCCACCCCCTCCCCAATAATAGTTCCCCTAGCACCCCCACCTCCCACCCCTCCCCAATAATAGTACCCCCTAGCACCCCCACCTCCCACCCCTCCCCAATAATAGTACCCCTAGCACCCCCACCTCCCACCCCTCCCCAATAATAGTTCCCCTACGCCTGTGTCTGTCTTCGACATTTACCTGATTTTTACTTTTGATCAACAATCACCATTAAGCTTTTTTGTTTACTTTTTTAGGAATTGATTCTGTTTTTCATACGTAATATTAGTGTAGTTTGTGATACAATAATTATGGGACATGTAATGGTCATGTTATTCATATTTATTTTCGTTGTTTAGGAACAATATAACAGTAAAATATATATAATATCATCATTTGTGACAATGTTTCTCGACTATGGTATAAAATAGTGTAAACATTAATGAATTCCAGAAATTTTACCTGTACATGCTCTTTCTTTAGCTCAACATTTCAAGATGATAATGATTTTTTTTCTTTAAAAACATTCTCTTTGATTTATATAGATTGCTGGAGTTTACCTCATATTTTTGATAATTATACAACTTAAGTAGGGTTCATCAGAAATTAAAAATAGTAGGCCTCACTGAAACATGGTTAAATCATACGTTATCCATAAATGTAGCATCTCGGTGGTTATCAATTTCTTTGTAACAATCGGCAAAATAAGGGGGTAGGTGGAACAGGTATAAATTGAACAAATTAACTGCAGTACTTAATTTAATATTTAAATGTAACCAAATTAATCTATTGAAAGTGCAACATTAGACTAAAATAATAGTCCTAGGTGCCAGAAATTAATATCATTGGTGTTATAATAGGAAATCATGTAAAACATATAGGAAACAGTTTCAGACAACTGTCCTTTTGAAGATCAGCTCTAAAGGGTCTTCCGTGAAATCAGAAACTAGTCAAACTATGATGTATGGGTGTTGCATGAAGGATTGCGTTCAATCCGATGACAGAATATGCTCCTACTAACATGCAATACGCTTATTGGCTCAAATACGCGTATAATTAGACCCGCAGTTTATTAATTTCTCTGGAGTAAACAAATAACTGCCAAAACTGTAATTTAAAATTAATTATGGCCTATATACGCGCTAAAACAATGAGGGTCAATATTGCGCCTCCTTCCTGCAACACTTGCACGCCTTTCAGGTTGATCTGTTCATCTGTAGCTTCGTGTAAATGAAAACGGTCCACCGATTTTTAAGATTAGAGTGTGTGCGCTTATTTTAGTGCCGTAGCTACAGGGGGGGGGTGGGGGGGGGGGGGGGGGGGGGGCACGCTGGACATGTCCACAGTGATAATACAACCATATTTACTTTGAGTTAAAACCAAAAATTCGTAACTGCATGATTCTGAGAACTTTTCGAAAGTATCTTCACAATATCGTAAATATATTGTACATGAGCCTACACCTAGTAATTGTCATCGATAGCCTTTATATCTTTTTGTGGTGGCAAAATAAAGCGCAACAGTAATACTTCTCAAAATATAGAGACGGAATCAATGATTTCAGCAGCTTGGAAAGCCTTCATTGACAAAATAATACCAAGATCAGAAGATTTAGTTAGGATAGTCTTTGTTCTAGGCTGCATTTTTTGTCCCAATGTCAGGGTTTAAATTTGACCAATTTCGACACAACCTTGGCCTATTTTTCGTATCCTGATCGCTTGTCATAATTCAGAAATACATCTGCATTCACCTTACTCGTATACACATTCACACGCACAAAGCAAATATATAAATTACAAATTCTTCCTTAAAACATGGGGAATGATTGTACATGTTATCCCCCCGATCTTGTGAGGTAGGAGATACATACCCGTCATTCCCCGTTGTCTACGCCCCTGTCATCATTTTGTATCCTCGAGGGATAGTCAACGACCCTTGTGTATGAGGCACGGGTTTGGCATATTTATGTTTTTACTTTCTTCCCTATTGTACTCTTAAATTGATTCCGTTTTGTATTAATTAATTTCGTTGGATCCCATGTCCTTGCTCCATTTTACTTAGATTATACTTTTCCAGTCATTTTCTTATATCTTAGAATAAATTCTCCCAATTACTTATACAGTCGCATTGTTGTTTTAAAGATCATCAAGCGTCGGAATGCTACACTGCAGATCGCCATTTTGAACTAGGCTAGTTTGCGCGCACCGCATAACACGGAATCACTGTGCAGTACGCACCGCGCGCAAGGCGGCGCCGTGCATCTGATAATATGGATCCCAACCACCTTCAATTGCTTGCTTGATAATACTGTGGTCAGTGATGAAAACAGCATATCTAACTGAGTTTTAACCATAGGTTCGTAAGGACATTATTGTAAAGATTTTACATTCACAATATTCACAAATTCACAATTATATTCACAACATTATATCAATATTCAAGGGTGGCTCAAGGGTAGAGCACCGGTCTAGCATCCGGAGGTCTCGGGTTCGATTTCCGCCGAAGCCCAGTTCTCTTTGGTTATTTTCAATCATTTATAAATATTGCAAGGGTAATTACTTCATCTAGTGATTCATATCGATGGTAACTATTTCTAGGGATCACTCACCTACACCAGCCAGGCTCACAAAGAGAACAATAACCCAGACAAGTTCCATCTTCACTGATCTGTAAATTATAAGCAAACAAAGTGTCAGGTTTGGCGGAGGGCCAAAGCCGGAAAAGTATGTAATGTTATCTAAGCAAACTATTTCTTACATAGACATGAAGTAAGAGATTAGAAGGGTTAGAGCCTAATCAATAATAAAGACAAATTCGTGGATAACTCCCCATCATTGTGCCATGCAACTGTCCCTATTTGTTCTGTATTCTGCATAGTCATGCACCCTTTTCATTCCCCAAACTCATGACATGTTGTTCATGAATTTATTCTGCATGTTGAACTCAAACGAAGGGGAAACAAAAACTTTTAAGTATACAATTTATTTTATGCGCATAAGTATAAGGATCAGAGTTTTGAACGATGTACAATGAATTTGACACGGTAATAAGGGTCATAAAGGGCCAAAATTATAATTAGAAAATGCTCAAAACGAACGATCTAGCACGACAGAACACTCTTCCAGCTTCATATTTAGCCGGATTGAAATCACAATCCTGCTTGCCTACCATATTCAACCCACTTCAATGCTTTGTCTAATTTATGTCATGACTATTCCCACCATACTAACTAACAATGGGTATGACTCTTTTCTTCAATACTACTCCTAAACTACTCTTGACAGTGTGCATATGGGTGGTATTATCTTTGTGTCATTTTGAAACAGATTTAAGGCATACAATCAACACAAGCGGCATGCATGAATAGTTGTGGGTTTATAGACAAGTGCTTAGATATACAAAAATGTCCTATCATATATTGCACATATATATTGCACATATGTTGGCACATATTCATGCAAAAGTATATTTTTCATGGATGTTTGTCCCACAAATGTCTCTGACCGAAAAAAGACTTCCAGATGATTTTCACCCGTTTTTAGTACTTCCAACTTTCAAATCAGACTTTACCCTTAAGTGTGCTTTGTAACCTGTACACTGATGCCAATTTGTTTAGCAATTGCACGCTAAAATGTGCTGCAAGACAGGCATATCAGAATTAACATACTATGTGAGTAAAATGTATAATCTTGTTTACACCACCTCCGTGCAAAATAATTGCTACAGAGCTGGACCACCATTTTTGCAGAGTTGATTTCTTAGTTGTGTGACTATATATCTAAACCCCTCAAAAAAGTATATTTTAGAATGGGGGAAGGTCAAAAGTGAAATGTCGCAAAATGCGCCAAAACACTTCAGTCGGAAGGTTTATTCTGTCATTACAATTGTATGCTCTTTCAAAGTTGACACCCTGTTTTTCATTACCCCCAATTCGCGCAGCGCCCTCTATACACAAAACTAAACTACCCATTTTACTACAGGGGAATGTATTTTCAAAAGTAAATATTGAAGAAAGTGTACATCCTAAAGCACGAGATATTATAGACAATCGGAAGCTATCTACAGTATTATGTTTACCGAAATGGTTTGATGTGGTAAATAAATACACTGTATTATATACATGTATAGGAACGAACAGGCGCGCCGGAAGCAGTTTTGGATTGGGGGGGGCAAAACTCCAAGGGGGCTCACAATTTTTGTGTGTAGGGGCTCATGCCCTATCACACTCTGGATTGCCAACTTTGAGCCAGATGTGAGAGTGAGACATTGCGAGGGAACGAAGCGACTGATCGGGGGGAGGGTGTGGGAGGGGGGTGTCCCCCCTCCCACGGTAGGGAGCTTTTGCATTTTTGGACTTGAAATTGTGCAATCTGGTGCATAGGAAAATAGGGAATTCGGCTGTATTTGGGAAAGCGTGATATGATTTGATCGACCAGGAAGTTTTAATATATTTTTCACGTAGAAAACAAATAATTGACACACTAATAAATATGTACCCCAAGGGGGGGGGGGGTTGACCCAATGACGATGCGGAGCATCGTCCACGAGCCGCGAAGCGGCGATTTTTTTTTGCTATTTTGACCCCCCGTAAGTGATGTCTTTTTGCTAAGTGGGGGGGGGAGGGTTTGACCCAATGACGATGCGGAGCATCGTCCACGAGCCGCGAAGCGGCGATTTTTTTTTGCTATTTTGAACCCCCGTAAGTGATGTTTTCCACATTACATTTTCACTTGGCAGCCCAAGGGGGGGGGGGGGGGGTTAAACACCCTTAACCCCCCGTAGATCTGCCACTGACCCCAAAACACACACACAACAACATAAGCCATAATTATGCAACATTATGTATGATCCAACAACACACAGCCAACACGGAGTCCCGAGGTGCAAAGCGCCTGAGGGCTGGGGCAGGGAGGGAGGGGGAGGGTTTTGGAGGGGTATCCCCCTCCCACGGTAAGAAAGATTTTGCATTTATGGACTTGAAATTCGGGCTTAAGATTAACTGTATCTGGGAAAGCGTGTTATGATTTGATATATTTTTCACGAAGTAAACAAATAATTGACGCACTAATAAATATGTACCCAAACTCACACATAAATATTGTATTTAGTGTCATATACAGTTCCAACATAAACCATATGGCGCATTTATTATCCAACAACATGGCCTACAGCCAATAATGAATCCCGAGTGAGCGAAGCGACCGAGGGCTTGGGCAGAGCCAGAGGGGGAGGGTTTGGGAGGGGGTATCCCCCTCCCACGGGAAAGATTTTGCATTTATATACTTGAAATGGTGCAATTTGGTGCACTGCATGCCATACCGGTGAAATTTAGAAAAGGAAAAGGGAAATTTAGAATCCGAGTTAAACAAAAAAAGAATAAAATGTCTATGCTCTCATCAGATGTTTACAACAAACTGAGATAATCTGTTCGCGCGCGAAGCGCGCAGCGAAAATTGAAAATGGTTGTATTAACTAGTTTTTAAACGTAAGCTCATACATTTTATTGTGTCTTTCCCACTCTTTTTTTTTTTTTTGGAGGGGGGGGGGGCTTTTTGGGGGGGCAAAATTGCGTTTTGCCCCCCCACTTTTTGGATTGGGGGGGCGGCCGCCCCCCCCTGCCCCCCCACTTCCGGCGCCTATGGGAACGAACGGCCTTTTCATAATTGTAAGTCGAACTGACAGTTTAAAATCAACAATGAATATTTGCGAAACACCCCGGTTCTATTTATTGTAATAACTTTAGCAAGTATCTTTATTTCTAAAACTTCCTCTTTCGATTTAAAGGGATAGTTGAGTTCTGGTAAGGAGAGTACAGTTTTAGTGAAACTGAATTTTAGTAACCAAAACCTGCATCATTACATTACAAACTAATAGTTATAACTAGAAAGGAACACAAAATTACAAATGACGTAGTAAAGATCATGTTATCATTCAAAAAGAGCCGTTAAAACGTAAGAGGGCGCTCTCTAAACACTCATCGGTTTCAACCATTTTGAATAAAATATTGTGCATGTGATGCTTTGCTGAAATAGTGATTAGATAGAGAAATAACCAACAACTATTTAAATACCTATTTTGTAACTTTTTGAAAAGAGGAAGCATTTTTTTGAATTTTTAACGGCTGGTTCAAAATTCTCTAATAAACCCGGGGCCCCGGGTTTATTACAAATTGTTATATTTATGGATATTTCAGCCGTCTCTGAACCGATTTTGATCAAACAAAGATGATTTTATTATTTAAATATTATGCTCTTTCAAATTTTACACTCAGTTTTTCATTACCTCACCAAAAAAAAGTAGTCTAGCGCCCTCTCTACCAAAACTCAACTATCCCTTTAAGTTAATTCGTATCCTACAAAAAATATCCAAACAAGGGGAAACGCGGATTTTATTTCAGCGTCACCATCCATTGTAATCGCGCTCGAACTAAAAATAAGCACAATAGACATGTCGAATTGGTATTTATTTTGACGTCAGAAAAGATTCTTTAACAAAGGAAAAATAAATATTCATAATTCGTTTTACCACCATGTAAGTTGTACAAAATTAATCAAGAGCTTAGTACCAAAAGGGCGCCAAATACACTTTCCATAAAATTGCGTTAACAATACCAGTACATTGAAGGAGAAGTTAAGTTTTGGTATAGAGTGCGCAGCACGAAATATTTTTTATGTGAGATAATACAAAACTGAGTGTTAAATTTGAAAGAACATACAATTTATTATTGTCTAATTTTAATTTTAAAAATGGCATCGCTTTTTAAAAAAATTTCAGGAGAATTTTCAAATAGTTGCCGATGATTTCTTTATTTAATCCCTTTTTCAAAAAAACATCACCTGCATGCTTTTGTATGAACATGGTTAAAACCAATGTTTTTTTAGACAGCGTCCATTTGTGCTCTTTTCGAATGATAACATGCTTTTTACTTCGTCGTTTGTAATTTTGTATACCTTTCGAGTATGGTGAAGTTATGACTATTAGTTGGTAATGTGATTGTGCATGTTTTGGTTACTAAAGTTCAGACTTTCAAAACTGTACTACCCCTTTATTAAGCTACATATCTATCTATCTACAAATCCAACTTTCAGGCCGAATTACACAATATCAAAATGAGGAACGTTTTATGTTCATATTTTCATAGGCGCGCGTATACAGGTGACAATGAAACCTGCTTTTCTCCATAGTTGAAAGGGTTGAGTTAGCGCCTTCTGATCGAGTAGTCATCCATGCGATATTGACTCAAACAGTTAATTCTGTTCCAATACACAACCCGCCATAATCTCAATGATGCATATAAATGTTAATCATCTGGCGATCAGGGCCAATGCAAGATGTAAATATTAAACATAAATATATAAATTGAAGGGAGATAGTAACTTTGTTGACAAAGTGCAAAAAGTGATGAGTGATTAATAAAATGGTATGGGAATGATGTGATATGTCCACAAAATAATATGCAAAGCATTTCACATTCACTGTATGTTTTTGAGCTGAGATACGAGCAAATATGCAAAGTGATATTCATTACCGCAAAGACAATATTATACCCGAACACTTAATTTGTGAATATCCTTAAACGAAATGGAAATTTGAAAAACCGAAACCTGTTCCGTGCTTTAATAGCTGAAATGATTATAATAAAATATGAAAGAACCTTAGAGTTCGAAGTAAGTTTTGAGGATTTGGACAATGTTACTAAGTCCCTTTAAAACGTGAGAAAAGAGATGAATGGTGGGAAAATGTGTTATCAGGAATGAGGAGGTGGAAACAAAAAAGAAGAGGAAATATAACAAGAAGAACGATTGAAATGGTCAGTAGATGAAGCAAAAAGATTCAAACCGTTTAAAGCAAACAAATTGTATATGTTGAAACACAATACAATCTGGCGCGTCTAACAACGAGAATAACATGGACAGATAAAATATTAAGGACAACAGAAGAAAAATATGAAAAGGTATAGTAAAGAAAAAGAATATGATGAAGAAGAAGAAGAAGAAGAAGAAGAAGAAGAAGAAGAAGAAGAAGAAGAAGAAGAAGAAGAAGAAGAAGAGAAAAAGAAGAAGGAGAATAACAACAACAACAACAACAACAGGAAGAAGAAGACGAATAAGAAGAAAAAAAACATAACCAGTAATGAGCAAACAGTGTTTAGCAAGCTAACAAATCACATATTTGAACGTGCAAGTCCTTGTGCTTGCATAATCATTTCGTATTTATTTATTTATTGAACATATTTATACAGGATAACATGGTCAGTATATATACACTGTTTTAAAACATGGTCCTGTGTATAAAATACATGCATATACATTTTGACATAAAAAAAACAGTATCAATCATCAATTTAAAATCGCAAAAACCACAGCTGCTAGGGTATGACATATATTTAATTACAAAAATAAAAATACATTTATTTAAAACTATCAAAAAATGGCCACAAACGCGTTCCAACGAATATACCCATATACATACATATGTTCCACAAAGCACGTCATCCAAAGCACACCAGACCATAGTGCACTCACTAAAACAGACACTATACACGTACACACAGGGACATAATACAATCGTTCACATCAATGCATTCTATCACCACACAATCAACACCTCCTGACACACCCACCACACACCCATCATACTCCCACAAGACAATCAGCCCATGCATCGTGGTACACATGTTTATATAATGGGAACTGGAACGTTCAATACTGCCAATACAATAATTGAATATTACCAAATATATCAAACTCCAAAAAAAAGTCCACCTGAGCAGCTGTAGGTGTATTTGAATACCAACATATAATAAAATATACATATAGCATGGTGCACAATAAATTACGAAGTACAGAAATACATAACATACTGACTAATTGCATCCCAAATAAATAGCACAGGGGAAGTTGACCTCAAAAAAGGCGACGCTTATAGTGAACTTTAAACAAATTGAGTGAAGAAAGATTTTGTTGTTCAATTAATAAATCATTCCATGTATTTGCTCCAGAATATTTGAATGACTGTTTGAATAAAATGGAATAAAAGGAAATATAATAAACAAACTTTCCAGATATTACATACAGGGTAAACTAGCGGCATAACAAAATTGAGACCATTACATTATAATCATGAACAAAAGAAGAATAACAAGACAAGAAAGAAGAAGAACAACAGGAAAAGAACAATCACTATACCAATAACATCAACAACAACGGCAACACAGCATTCCATTAACGAAGCTTTAATACTTAAAGAATATAATGATTATAATAAATATTCATAGAACATCATCACGGTTTCAGTCATGACCTTTACATTATCTCTTCAAAACCGTTACATTGTCAGGTTTGAGCTAAGTGTATTTGGTCATATGAAAGAAGTATGTTGAGTATGTTCTAAAATATGAAAAAACACAATCTTCACAAGTTATAACAGCTGCAGTCACCTTGACTTTTTTTTTTTATTATGATCAATAGAAGCTTGAACAGAATAACTGAAATATGCGATGACATTTTTGGGATTAGGCACACAATTGTGACATCATATTTAGGAATTGGTCAAAAGATTGCTCAAAAGATACTTGTATATCGTCTGACACCATTCAGCAAGGGAGTTTAAAGAGAGTTGAATTATGTGATGCAATATTTCGGAATTGGTCAAAGTATTGAAATAAAATGGACTATAAATACCTGACAGGGGTCTAACAGCGTTCAGCAATATTCGACAGAAGTTTGAAAACAGATGATGTCTGCGATGCAATATGACACAAACCCTGGTCACGCTCTTGAAGTCTGATATACTAAATGCTGATACAAATTACGGTTGGGTATTTATTAAGGCGCAGCTACGAAATTTTACTGATGAAAACTTTTACTCAAGCGAGAAACTTGTTTTGCGCATGCGTGTACCTCTATCTAACGTTCTATTTCTCATTCATAGGAACGTGCTCACGGCCATTTTAACGTCCATTCCCTTCGCAAGACGGTAGCTGCGACTCTCTCCACGCGGCATAGCCATGAATATTTTTAAATATTTGTGAGAATTAGTAAACAATTAGTAATATCCAAAAATATTACATGGCAGCTCATGTAGGTTTACTGTATTTACTAAGTCAGGTAATAAACAGTAATATTATATGATACGTAGTTCAAGCTATGGAATTAAACATACATAATATATACATATTAAAGATAAACAACAGTTTCGGGATAGTTACAGAAAACATTTATAAGTTATCAATATTGTTGAATAAGTATTTAAAAAGGGCTTGTGTGGTAAAATTCATTATCTATTCAGATTTCAGAATGTTTTAAATCAATTAAACAGTTAACAATTTTAACGAAATATAATACAGTCATTCATTATTGTGTGAGTAGCAAAAGCAATACCTGATTCATACATCGATACATTATACCATGTACAATACTGACGTGATATATCATATTGAAATTCTAGTATACTGAATACAGTTTATGAATTATACTTTCTATAATTATATTTTACTTATAATGGTAGACCTAGGCTATACATATACTAAAGTCATGCATATAATATTGTGATATAGTAAGTTATTGCTCCCACTACAGTAAGTCGACGCCCAAATCTTCTAATTCGGACCTAGTGACCGCGAATTACTCATGTTGGTGGCACTTTATTTGTTACTTTAATACTTTTGTTAGTGTTAGCTGATAATGGGTGGATTAGGGCCCCGAAATCTGATATTGACAATTTCATGCACCGGTGCTGATCTAGTATTATGGCTCCCACTATAGTATGTCGACGCCCAAATCTTCTGATTCGGACCTAGTGACCGATTAATGCGTGTGAAAGCGAAGTATCCATGTTGGTAGCACTCTATTTGTTACTCTGCTTTTGTTAGTGTTAGCTCATAATGGGTGAATTGGGGCCCCAAAATCTGATATTGACAATTTCATGATCGTGTCCGGACTACTACCCCCTGGACAACCACCCCCCGGACGATTACCCCCCGGATAACTACCCCCCTAGGACAATTACCCCACGGACAACTACCACCCGGACATTACCCCCCTGGGACAATTACCCCCAAGACAATTACCCCCCAAGACAACTACCCCCCAAGACAATTACCCCCCGAGACAATTACCCCCCAAGACAATTACCCCCCAAGACAATTACCCCCCAAGACAACTACCCCCCAAGACAACTACCCCCGGACAATTACCCCCCGGACAACTACCCCCCGGACAACTACCCCCCGGACAATTACCCCCCGGACAACTACCCCCGGATAATTACCCCCCCCCCCCCCCCCGGACAACTACCCCCGGACAATTACCCCCCAAGACAATTACCCCCCAATACAACTACCCCCAAGACAATTACTCCCTGGACAATTAAACTCCAAGACAATTACACCCAAGACAATTACCCCAAGTCATCTTCCATTCGCGTAGCGCGGGTGAACGGATGGGGAGGGGGGGGGGGGGGGGGGCACAACTGCGAGGTAGTGGAGCGATTTGGTGCATATCGTAGTATAAAGTTGTTAACTGATGTTGGAGGGAAAAGCACGGAAACCAAGGAATTTTAAATGCGATTGAGTAAATTTTCTTCATTTAAAACCCAGAGGGGTACATTCCATGATTTTCCCCACAGCAAAGTTAACAACTGTTGTATCATCTGAATTGCCATGTAACAGTGCCATGTAATATTCAAAAATATTACATGGCAGCTCATGTAGGTTTACTGTATTTACTAAGTCAGGTAATAAACAGTAATATTATATGATACGTAGTTCAAGCTATGGAATCAAACATACATAATGTATGCATATTAAAGATAAATAACAGTTTTGGGATAGTTACAGAAAACATTTATAATTTATCAATATTGTTGAATAAGTATCTGAAAATGCCCCCCCCCCCCCCTCCTCCCTCCGCAATTTTTGTTATTGCTCCAAAACGCGGTAAGACGATGCGCCGCTGCTTGGTGACTTTTTTTGAATGGGAATTATTATTATTTCCCATGTTTTTTTCGATGAGATTTCATATGGAATTGAAATCAACCAAATCCGTTTGGAGGGGGGGGGGGGGGCACTTTGGAAATTACCAATACTCAAGGTTACCTTTAAAGACTACTTGGAAAATAAATCTGAATATGTTTTTAAAAAGTCGTTGATGATATCTCTATTGAATCTAAATAGCGCCCTCTTAAGTTGTAACGGCTCTTTTTGAATGATAACATTAGGTACCCTAACATATCATTTTAGAAAGTGGGACAATTTAAAATAGCTTCGTGCAGAACAAAATAGGGAAGGCGAACAGAAGCAATGAAATAAACATGGCTGATAAATGGTCGAGATTCTCACAAGATGTAGGCATGTTTTCTGTGGATGTGTGTGTGGGTGTCTGTGCACGCGTGTGTATGTGTGTATGTAAGTGCTTGTATAGGTGGGTTTTTTTTTTTTTTTGGGGGGGGGGGGGGGAATGTTTTGTTCTCTTCTATTTTCCCATTTTTTATGTATGCTTTTTTCATGCATGCATGTTTCATGCTTTATTTGATGTAAATAGTAAAATTTTATTTGTACTATTTAGATGTGAATGTAAGATCATATTATATACAATTATGTAAACATGCAAATTATTTGATGTACTGATTTTGTTATTGATTGCTATTTTGTTATTGTTTGTAAAAAGCAATGGAGAAAAATAAATATCTTTGAAAAAAAAAAATCAAAAACAAAAACAAACATTTGAAAAACATTTGAAAAAATGGGTTTTACTTAGTCGTTTGTAATTGTGTATACTTTTCGAGCATGGTGAAATTATAACTATTACTTTGTACCGTAATGGTGCAGGTTTTGGTTACTAAAGTTAAGTTCGACCAATACTCAACTATCCTTTTAAAAGCAAAGCTTATTTCAAAATCTAGTAAGATATTGTGACCAATCAACAAATCTAGTTAGAACTAAAGTGGATCTTTCATACCTTGATGTATTTGAATAGAATCATGGAACAGGCTTCGGTTTTCCGAATTTCCGTTTTGTTAAAGAGAAATTTACTAATTTAGTCTTCCAATTTGTAGTTATCCACTGGAAAGTTTCAACTGTGTAGAAAGTCAATGCAATGAGCTAGCGAATATGATTTTGCATTTTCCCTCATTACCAGATTACTTGGCGATAAAATATCCATTATATCATGAAATGTTACTTATTACTCGGCGGACATAATTATGTTTAAGCGACCGACTACAGCAGCAAACCCACCACTTGTCCGTAATTATGTTTAAGCGACCGACTACAGCAGCAAACCCACCACTTGTCCGTAATTATGTTTAAGCGACCGACTACAGCAGCAAACCCACCACTTGTCCGTAATTATGTTTTGCAGTTATGTGTGTCCAAAGTTGAACATTGGTCCAGGGGTCAAAATGAAGATTTTGACAAAACTAGCAATCAACTTGAAATATTAATCCCTTGGAGAGTGTGTGAGTTTGTAACAAAATTATGCATGGTGTCTCAGTCTTAACAAAATAGTTTATCAGATAAAAAAATGTTCCTAACTCTGCCAATACATATCCAAATTAATGTGCATGTGTATCAAATTAAAGCAAATGAATTTCCCTTTTAAATTATATACAGTGCGAGTCATAATAAACGAAACCGTACTTTAATAGCTTATAAATCAACAATTCTAAACATATAAATGCTGATATTGGTATCATATTAAAGCTTCTGAAATTGTCTTTAAAGTAATATATCATTAATTTTGTATCGCTTTACGCTCTACCGAACACGACCTTATTATCAAAAGTCATGCAAAAATTACCCGTGTCCAAGTTTGCAGTTGTCTGGTTCCATCATGAATGGATGAGTCTGTTTACGTTTTTTTTTTCTTCAGAAGAACATTATTTTCAAGAATATCCTTTGGTGAATATAATCAAAATACCAGCTGATTGCCAGTGTTTTTCATGTTTTTCATGTTTATCATGGTGGAATAGGACCCCCCCCCCCCCCCCTCCTCCTATCACTAACTTCACTGTTTGGAGGCAGGGATCCTGAACAGACATGTAGGATAAAGTTATCTTTAAAAATCAAACGACAGATTTACAAAGCATTCAACCATTCACAAAACAAGACCGCTGCAAACTTGGACACAGATATTATTTGCTTGACTTTGGATAATTAGGTCGCATTCGGTGAAGCGTGAAGGGATCAGAGTGTATGATATATCATTTTAAACGCAATTTCACTAGCGTTCATATGATACCACAATTTATTATTATATATATATGTTTATATGCTATTTAAGTCCGGTTTATATATGCCAAATTTGAGTTTTGCCAACAAGTGGTGGGTTTCACTGTAGCTAGTCATCCATTCAGCAATGTGTGCACATCTCAAAAATCACTATATCAACAAATCAAAATTACTAGATCCTTTACCTAAGCATGTTTTAAAAGTTGAATCATTGTTGTGTAGCATGGTTTAATAAATTTGTAAATTTTAGTTGAATAAAGAAGTTTTACAAATATGTCACCTAATAAATATATTTCGTATTTTGTTCTTCGTTTTTAGTTAGCGGACAATAATAAATAACCATGAGGAAATAATACAAGAAATGAAGACGTGACAGGAATTAAATATGTACAAAGAATGAGAGAAAGAGGGTAAAATGGAGAAAGATAGGGAGATGAGGGGGGGGGGGGGGCTGGGAGAGTGAGGGGTGTGAACGATGGTGACGGGCAAGAGAGATAATTAAAAAAGGGATTAAGGGGGCATGTAAATTAGGGGAGAGTGGAGAATGCATTTCTTCATTTTTGCAAATATTATTGTTCCCCTTATGGATTGCATTGTTTATTACTGAGTGGTTCATCAAAACAAACCTGTCTGTAAAGGCAACATATTCTTCAGCCACAACAATGTATTATTGAGTGAACTAGTCCCATGCCACCCCCCCCCCCCCCCCCTTCACCTGTCCCTACGCCACGGAATTAATCCGTCTTACCCTTTTAAAAAATACGTTTGGTATTCTTTCTAAGGTGCGCATGAACAGTATTTAGGAAATCATAATCATAATTATTATAAACAACAGATAATTTGTTTTTACATTTACACATATTGTATATGGACACTAACTACGAAGACTTTGATAGGCGAAACTTGTAGAATACAGCTCTAATGGGCGGTACAATGACATCTCTTTTCCCTTTCAGGTTTTGTCCACGTTAAATTTAGGAACTAAAACGTGTACGTTATCATTGAGAAATAATAGTTATGATTCAATGGTGCTAGAGTGGTAGAAATAACATATGAACGGCTAAGTTATTAGGTTATTTTCATTAAAAAAGCAACCATAAACACATGTGGTCGCCCCTAGTTATCTGAAAGTCCCAAACATTTTGTATCGACAAATAACTAAATGGTATGAATAATTATTTAATATGTGACCGCTTACACCAAAACCCCCATAAAGTCGCGGTATATGATTCTCCGCTACGAGCCAAAGTATGTAATTTTTGCTGAAAAATCAAATTTTAAAACTTTACTTTACCTGAAAGCATAATCTTTCCTCTATCGACTGTTTCAAATTTTGAGTCTTAAAACGAAGCCAAAGTTGAGTAATGATCAGCAATACATAGCTCCTCCGCACTACGCGCCTGAGTGACCCTAATCTTTAGAGCCTCTTTTCTCCTCATTCTGTAAAACTAGACCTTCCCACTCTCCTACATTTAATCGCTTTGTTGAATAGGTTCGGAGTGTCCAAATTTGATGAGTTATATATCATGTTAAAGCTTAGAGTCTACTCTTTCCAGCTAGATAAACAAATCCAAATTCATGTTTGTCAACTTTTTGGGGGTTTTGGGGTAAGCGGTCACATATGGATAACGTCAGAAACAGTTTATAAGGTACGTTGATATAATTTGTAAAATGTATAGCTTTACACATGTATTTTGATTATTGAAAAAATGGTAGGGCCCACTCGGATGCATTAAATTGATATGACAGCTATTTGTAAATGTATTTTGATTAAGCGAAGCTTTGTTTGTTACGAAATGTTTCTGGTCTTTTACTTCCTCTAATCAGTTTTTCTCTATACCTCACATATGTATTGATTTTGAACCAAACCAGTGCTATCCCTTACAAAAAAACAACACTATTCGGAAAGTAACCGAAAACATCTATATTCCCCAAACTAATCGGTCAACATTGTTAAATTAGCATACATTAGCATAATTCACCTCGTCAGCACACCAATGCGATTCCTAAATTCACCGCCCGTTCGCGCCGCTCCGCTGGACTGAAGATCATCGCGTCGACAAGCCTAATATGCCTTGCATAGCGTTCGCACGCAATGGTTTGTGGTTGAATTAAAATCACCAATTCAAAGATCGCTATATTTCGAACCCTTTTCTATTGAAATAATCAGTTTCAAAGCATTTTCTTTCCAAATCTTTACATTAATAGATAAGTTATCTTATGTTCGTTCACACGGTAGGTGATTAAAGCATACTTTTTGTTTTATTCATTGTGTGTGGGGCGTTTTCTAATACTGTCATTTGGCCTTAACCGAAATGGAACAATCCACTCCTGTGGAATTCCGAGATTTGACACCTCATACATTTTAAGAAAATACGTGAAATTTACATGGGAACGCCGTAACAACTAGATACCATAGGCATACTTACGGGGTTTCGGGGGTACAAACACCCCCTTGACGAAAAAAAAAGTGACTGTTATTGGGGTGTTCAATCACACCCCTTTAAATATTTCGGTCTCGGGCTCAGTTTCTGCGGGTCTCGAGTCCAATTTTATCTGTCTCGACCCCCCCCCCCCCCCCCCCCCCCCCCCCCGGCCACAACTTAACCAGTGGTCTCGGCCTCTAAACTTAAATGACTCTCAACTTGTGATCTCGGCATCCCAACAAAAAAAACATAAAATTTAAAATCGAATATCCCTCGATTAACAAAATCGAAAATGCAGAAGCCTAAAGCCCATATTAACGCACACATAGCCAACTCGACCCGACCCGATTGGTTTTCAGTCGGATTGGCTCAGTATGGGTCGCCTCAGGACTCCAATTCGCCAATTCGCCAGTCAGTAGCCATTCTGAGGTCGGTCAAGGCCGATTCAATTGAACCCCAACTGAGCGAAACCGACTCTAGCCTGACTACAAACCAGTCGGATCGGATCGACTCGGCTCTGTGTGCGGTTGGCTTTAAAGTGTCCCGACATGACTATCTAACAAGCCATTTTATCTTGCAATTTCAAAGTTTGTTTGATTTGTTTGCGTGTAAAGAAATTTCGAAATCAGTCATGTCTATTGTGTGTAATAATGTGAACCGGGCAAAGCGTTTGTAAAGGATATGCGGTTATTATTTGAAGATATTAGTTCTATAAGGCTCTAAATCACATACCACAACAAATTGGTTTACGATGTCAGTTCATTAGTAAGCTAGGTAGCTATCTAGAAATCACAATTTGTATGACAAATTACAGGATCAGAATAAAGATATGGAAAATTATTATTGTTAATGCAGTTATTACACTTGAATAACCCCACGCGGGCGGTAACAAATGGATGTTATTTTCATTACTACTCACCTTTGTACTATAATCTTTCATTGGTAAATTCAAAAGGACTGATTCAAGCCAGAATTCGTTAGAATACATGAAGGGTATCTTAAAGGTGGCCATGTGCGCGGATGCTACACCGCTGGTCGCCATTTTGAACTCGACAAATTTGCACGCACCCTTGAACACTGTGCTTGTGTGTATTTCGCGCCGTGTGCAAGGCGTTGTAAGATGGCACCCCGCGCATCTTCTATACGAATCCGATCAGCCTTTAAGTTACTGTTTCGACTTTGCCCTGCCGCTTAACCTGCATAACACTATTCTTTTGTATTTCAGAGATCAACAAGGATGGAACTTGCGTGGTCCATGATTCTGATCCTTTCAAGCGCGGCTGCCTTAGGTGAGTATTCCCTGGATGTGAAGAGCAAAGTTCCAAAAGGCGCCAAACACACTTCATGTTAAAATGTAGTTAGCGATATAAGTACATTAATAAGCTAATACAGTACGTATCAGCACAATATTCAACAGTTTAGTACACAATTACACAATAGAAATAAAACAAATGGAACGTTCCATGTTCATATTGCCATAGGCATGTGTTGATGTGTACAAAGTTGGACATAGAAACCTACTTTTCTAAAGGTTGGAAGCGTGGATTTATCGCCCTTTGGAATTAAGCTCTTTATAATAGAGACCATTGATGTAATTCAGTACATGTCAAGCTACCTTATGAATATGGAATATGATTTGTAAAACCGTTATTTATGCCGTTACGAAGTTGTGGTTAAAATAAGTATTCAGTGTATAATAGTGAAATATTTATGGGTGTTAGTTCCTTTCAAACCGATGTGATTATTCTCGTATAATCACTGTCCTATGGATCTAGTAACTTTGTTGATAAGTGCAAAAAGGAATGAGTCATTAATGAAATGTATATTTGGGATAATCTGATATGTCTTCAAAGTAATGTGTAACACATTATATTAAAATGATGTTTTTTCTGAGATATGCAGATAGATGCAAAGTAATATTCATTACTAACTTGTTGCATCTTTGGTAAACGGCATAAAAGTATCCCGTAGGCAATTTCTTATATGAACACTATGATAAAGTAACTTTGTTGGCAAGTGCGAAAATACACATTATATCAACCATTTGTACATTTGTGTACATGTTACAAAAGTTACTAGATCCAAGTACCATTATAATCTGTGTAAACAACATCCCGAGGGGCGAGAGCTCGACCATAACAAAAGGACTTGCCCTAGTTCCACTGATCTCTAGATATGCGTGGATAACATTTCCAGATTGGATGAGTGACGAATGTAATGTGTGCTTAGCTACGCTGTTTTTAACGATTGCCATTCCAGCATTGTATTGACATCAATGAGTAAAGAGTTAAAGATTTCATTCAAAGAAAAAACAATATTAGCCTAATTGTATCTTTACAGAATATGAAAATAATACTTTCCAAGTACTCGCACATCCAAAAATTGAAAAAAAAAGAAAATATTAAACACTGCCTCAAAACCCCCAATCCAGCGACGAGCGGAGTCAGTAGCTGTGTGTGTTGTACTGACGTCACCATATGGGTTATCCAATAGGAAGCTTCGGTATCTACCACGTAATAGACCGGAACTATACCCTTTTATACCGAGGATTCCGTGGTTGTTTAAACTATTTTCTATTTTCTATGTTCTTTTTGAACTAATAAAATAACACTTTATATTCGTTGTAAAGTTATTCTTTTATTCATTAATGTGTCTGATAAAGTAACAATAGGTAAATTAATCGCCTAGTCTGCGAGTTGAATCATACTCGCTGGCGGCATGCATGATACGTGCAGAGCCTCGACCGTGCGCGTACGGTGGACAATGCATGCAATATATAGCGGTTAGTGCAGTGTATGTAGCTCGCTTCAATTCAGCTCGCGTTAGTGAGTAAGACCCCGTTTACAGTGCAGGGCCGGGCAGAGACGCGTCTCGGCCCTGCTTAAATTGCGGTACTCGGCCCCCCAATTTTGGTGCGTTTACAGTGGCGGGGCCTGGCCGCCCTTTCAATATCTTGTCGTAGTGGCGCTCTGCATGTAAACAAACACAGTAAACAAACCATTATTTTGGAGGCACGCCGGGGTCACAGAACAAAGGCGCGTTATTTGCAATGAATTGTTTTCCCAATTTGGTACCGCATTTGGCCCTTCGTGCGTTTACAGTGAGAAAAGCGGGGCCGAGACGCGTCTCGGCCGCGGCCGAGACTACCTCCAGAGCGGGGCCAAATGCGCGGCCACTTTTGGCCCCGCATTTGGCCTTTTGAGCGTTTACAGTGAAGAAAAGGCCGGGCCGAGACGCGTCTCGGCCCGGCCTCTTTTTCACTGTAAACGGGGTCTTAGTGCACTATTATCAGCGCATTTTTTGTTTGCTGTTTTTGCACGTAATTGTTCTCGCATTTGTATTAAAATCCCTACAAACATGTGAGTAAAATAAGAGATAGTCTAGAATAGGTGTGATCGTAATAATCTTGCATTTTCGTTCCTTTTCGGAGCTTTTTTAAAGTGCAATTACTTAGAGGGCACTCATGGCAGTTGGCGCGGCAGATAGCTAGGTAGCTAGAGCATAGCCTGTCTCGCGGGGCCGCTGAAACTCTAGTGCCTGTTCCGTATCATTCAACTGACGGGCATTTTTTTTTTCGAGGCACGTTCAATTTGCGTCTCTCAATTTGTCAAACAAATCTCTAATTTTAGTAAAATAACCACTCATACTGTAAAATATGTACTTTTGAACTAACATTGGGCAATTTTCTAGATTTTTGTTTCTTCATTTCCGATGTTGCAACACGTCCGAGCGAGCGATGGTTGTTGTAAACAAAATACTGCACGCAAAACTGATGTATACCGCGATATAGCAGATAATTCACCCCTCGTCATACGTCATCGACCTAAGCGGCGAGATCGGGGTGAATTTAGGCCTGGTTTGGAGGGTGAATTTTTCTCTTTTTCAATTTCGATTTAAAAATATGGAAACAATTTCAAAAAACCTGAATTTCGCGAGGCTTGTAAAGTACAAGATTACCTTTACAATCATACCAAATTCGACTCAATTTATAATCAATGAGCAAAATCTGTAACGGTCTATTTTACATAATTATCAAAGGGATGTAGCAACTTTGGTAACAGGTGTAAAAAGTGATGAATGGTTGATATAATGTGTATTTTTATTGCATGATATGTCCACTGGGTATCCTGTGAAAATGGACTACACTAACTTATTGTACTGACTTGTACACGGTAAACGACTATCCATTATATAATTTAACATCTAAACACCTGAGCCGTAAACGAAAATTCGAAAAACCAACATGTGTCCCATGCTTCTATGGTAGATAAACAAAATAAAACTGTGATAAACCATTACATACAAAATAACGTACACTTCTCCTAAACAGGCAACGCGCATGTAGGCGATCACCATCATCTTGAGTGCTACCACTGCGTCACGATGACGGAAGGTCAGGAATACTTGGCCCAGGTCAGCTTAGCTCCGGATACCTTGAAGGCAGCCCTGTCCATCGCGCTATACGACGAGCTTGACCCCTCCGCTCCTGCTCCAGGCGACTGCACGGAGGACAACTATGGCGGGACTATCGAGTGCCCGGAGGAGAGCACGGGCTGCAGTACGGAGACATTCACCCTCAACATGTCTCGTCCGATTGGTGAGTTTTGAGTTTTGACTATCAGCCCCCCACTCACCATGCTCACAGAGCAGACTCGACCTCTAGCCCATTTCATAGAAAACACTTGCAACTACCACACAGAGCAGACTCGACCTCTAGCCCATTTCATAAAACACTTGCAACGACCACACAGAGCAGACTCGACCTCTAGCCCATTTCATAAAACACTTGCAACTACCACACAGAGCAGACTCGACCTCTAGCCCATTTCATAAAACACTTGCAACTACCACACTATTTTATTTATAATCATGTATCTTGATCAATGCATTCGTGTCGTCCATTTTCTTCACCATCCTACGACTTTATTTACACCTCTCAGTTGGCAACTTCCGGTTGTCGGCTGTGCGACGTTCGTGTAGCATGGAACGCTCAGGGTGCGAGAGAGGGAGCGAGTACTTCGTGGATTCTCTCTTCACTTCTCCTACTGCCTTGACCGACCTCGTGCAAGACCGCTTGATGGACCCCGACATCGGCTTCAACAATCTGATCGACGGCTCCTACTGCACCTGCAAAGATTCACTGTGCAACGATGATAACCAGGACAACCAGGACAACCGGGGCGACCGACGCGGCAACGGCCGAGGCAACGGAGCGACGCCTGGGTGTGAGACTAGCTACGCGGTTCTCCTCGCTGCGCTGTTTGCGACCGCTTTGGCAAAGTATTGGAATTGAAGCTGAGCCACACCTCATAAATATAATTTGATATATTATGAAGAGCTAAATTCCAAAAGGCGTTAAATCCACTTGTTTAACTTTTAAGAAAAACAGGTTTATTTGTCCTGCTTTGTACATATGCCTATGGGAGTAACTTTGTTGATGATTGTTAATAAAAGTCATACTTTTTTATTTGATATAATGTCCATTGAGTTAAGTGTGAAAATGCTATGGTAAATTAATGTCATATTACCGAGTAATCGTAATGAGCATTACGTAGTGATCGAGTAAAGGACATGTCATTTAAAGACTTGGAGGGGTGTAAATATGAGCGAATCTGTGGAATGATATTGGAGCATATTCTACTTGTTTAAGACTTAGTCCCACATGGAAATATGTGTGTATATGATTATATACATCGCCAAAGGTTAGTTGATCACCACAACCAATGGACTAATGTGATATTCCTGACCAGCACAACACCACAAGTAGATGGTAACTAGTTTTATGACCCATATAAAACTAGAGATTGCCCTATATGATATTCAACTATGTTCTAAATCAATGAACTAACAACGTGTGGAATGTATCGTCTCATGTTATAATACAAGACTCATCCCGTTTGGCTGTGTTATTTTCTCCTTCTTGATGGACATATATATGCTATTCGCGCTCCATGAACTATTATGACTTCATTACTTTTTGAACATCATGAAATTATGACTTTGGAGTTTCATATTTAGTGACTTTGCCACATAAAGTTCATACATTTACATTCAAAATGGCGAGCCCCAGCACCACCACAACCAGATCTAAATCAAAAGACAATACAAAACAAAAGATCGAAGCCGCAGTCGTTGAAGCGGTGTCGAAGTACTTAGAGAGTGACGCCTTTTTTAAAGCGCTTGACTCAGCCGTCGAGAGATCCATTGCCAAACAATTGAACAAGTTGTTCGAGCGAATCGAGAGACTAGAGGAAAGTAACAACGACACAAAAGGACGCCTAGAAATCGACAACGGCAAAATAATGGACTTAGAAACCAGCATTCAAGCTAAGACGAAGGAAATCGAGAAATTGAATACAACGATCGCCTCCCAAACAACAGCAATACAGAATCTCCAACTGACAATGAATGAGGCGGAGCAGTATTCACGACGAAACTGCTTACAGTTCTACGGCATCACAGAAAACAAAGATGAGAGCACCGATGACGTCATATGCAGCCTGGTGTCCGAGCGGCTGGGTGTGCCATTGTCCAGGGAGGAGCTCGAGCGGAAACATCGCGTCGCCGCCAGGACGCAGAGTCATTCGTCATCGGACGCAGCTGATGAGCCTACTACAACTGCAGAGGGCGCTTCAATCAAGAAGAAGAAACCACGAACAGTAATCGTGAAATTTTGCTCCTATCGGAAGCGGTCAGCAGTTCTTCACGCCAGACGCAAGCTGAAGGGATCTGGCTTGGCCATCGATGAGGCACTGACGGCTTCCAATCAAGATCTACTATGGAAGGCTAAGCGTCATGAGAAGGTCAAAGAAGCCTGGACATCAGATGGTCGTGTGATTGTCCTGATTGCTGCTACGGGAGGAAAAACTGCAAAAAAAGTCATTCGGAACACAAACGAACTTAATAGATTACCGTGACTAAATAGACATTCGGAACACATGAACATAATTGAATACTATTGTAAATAGTCACGCCAAAACACGAATGGTCTTAATACATAAAAATGAACTGTCGTGACCGAGTCCCGGTCATTCTGAACATTAATATGAACCTATATTAATTAAAATGATTATGATAGGATACATTCCACTATATTTTCTTTGCGCACACACACAGTGTTACTTTGAACAGTTTAAACCTACTTTATGTGCTTTTGTAAATGTAAGAACACTCCTTTTAAGTTTCATATTGCTAGGTGAGATTTGTACTTTTTTCTTTTCTTCTTAATGTTGTTATTTATTGCATAGAATAGGTTATTCAACATGGGTAATACATGTACTACATTTTGCATTGTACAGGTTGAGAGAGCAATATCAATTTTGATATTACTTATGTGGATTGATAAAGGCATTTTTTACTTGAAATGTTTACACAATATTGAAGATATGCATGTACAATTACTAGGCACAATGAGTATTATGAAATGGTTATGGCTAATATGATAAATACAATTGATAGTGAGGTTAATATACTTGATGATGTAGAATGTCAGTATTACGTACCACATGAATTTAAATGCAACTTTAGTAATAATATTGATACGTTTAGCTTGTTACACTTGAACGCACGGAGTCTGAATCGCAATTTAGACTATGTTAAGGATCTTTTATTATCCTTGGAGTATCCATTCACAGTCATTGGCATTACCGAATCCTGGCTAACCACCCACTCGCCCCCTTTGTTCGACTTAGATGGCTATCAAACCATTCGAGCCGACCGAGAAAGGGGGAGAGGCGGGGGTGTGGTTCTTTATATTAGAACAGGCTTAACGTTTACAATAATGGGAGAGGTTATGCCTATCTCCGAAGACGTTGAGAGTCTTTTTGTAGAAATTTGTGATAGGACCGATAAAAAGATTAATATTGGATTTATATACCGATCACCACACACATCTGTTCCTTTGTTTATTGATAATTTAGATAAATGCCTTAATATTTTGTCAAGAAGGGGATGATAAGTGAACATGAATTAAATGATAACTGCTTATTAACTACTTTTAACTCTTATGCATTATATTCTTTGATATATAAGCCTACAAGAATAAGTCCTACATCGGCGACATTAATCGACAATATATTTACCAATGTATATACTAAAGTGAAATCTGGGGTTTTATACTCGGACATTTCTGATCATTTACCCATCTTTGTTATTGTAGATGTACCAATCCCAATTAAAGTTCAACGTATACATCGTGAAATTCGGAAGTATACAGATGAACTAAAGATAACCAGTTTGGTTTTAAAGCTAAACATGGTACTGACATGTGTATATTTGCCCTGAAGGAAATTATTGCAAGTTATCACAGCAGGAACTCTTCCTTGTTTTTGTGTTTTCTTGATGCTTCCAAAGCATTTGATCGAATCAACCATGAAAAGTTGTTTAAGAAAATGGCTGATAGAGGTATTCCTAAGTACTTGATTAGGATACTTGTATTTTGGTATGCCCATCAATCTATGATGATTAGATGGGGAAGTAGTGTCTCTGAACCATTCCATGTTAGTAATGGAGTTAGACAAGGTGGTATTCTTTCACCCTTTCTATTTAATTTGTACATGGATGGTCTATCCGACAATCTGAATGCTTGTAAAACGGGTTGTGTAGTTGGCAGTACAGTAGTTAATCATTTAATGTATGCCGATGATCTTGTTGTTATCAGCCCTTCAACTGCTGGGTTGCAGAGTCTGCTCAAGATTTGTTCTGATTATGGAGATGATAATGATGTTAAATATAATGCAAAAAAGAGCCATGTAATGATTATTAGATGTAAGGATCACCGTAGATTGGTATTCCCTGATTTTTATTTATGCGGAGCTAAACTCAATGTTTGTACAGAGGTCAGATATCTTGGTCATTTCTTCACTGATGATTTCAGTGATGATAAAGATATTAGTCGACAGTTTCGTAAATTATATGCTCAAGGGAATATGCTAGTTAGGAAATTTCATATGTGTTCCCCGGATGTGAAGGTGGCATTATTTAGGGCTTACTGTACACCTTTGTACACTGCACATCTGTGGTGTAATTTTAAGAAGAGCAGTCTGCACAGGCTTACTGTAGCCTATAATGATGCCATGAGAATGCTTCTGAGGGTACCAAGATACTTCAGTGCTAGCCAAATGTTTGCCGAAATAAATGTCCCTGCCTGTCAAGCTGTATTAAGGAATCTCATGTTCAAATTCATGCATAGAGTGGATGTCTCTGAGAATGGTATTATTAATGTTTTAGTGAATCCCTCATATAGTTGCCTTAGGTACACATCAGGCCTTTGGAAATTTTGGCTTAGTAGCCTGCTGGCTCATGGAGATTGATAACTTTGTGCATGTCCCATGGACTTTTGTGCAGTATAGTTTATTCTTGTTGCTTGTTATTATAGTACATGTTAGTACATTGCCTTGATGAGCCGGGATAGTCATATCATATAGTGGTATGCACTTTATAGTTTTAAGTACTTTAACCTTATACATGCATGTGGTTAATGGTACACAGTAGATTGTAATAAGTATGTTTTTCATACAGTTATAAGTTAGAATATTGTGTTTGTTAGAGTTTAGATTGTAGTTTATATACATAGTCTAGTTCGGTTTATTTTGTTTAATATATTTTTTTATAAAATATGTCTTTATTATACTCATGTCTGTATACTTATATATATCCATGTCATGTAACTTGTTTGTTCTATGGACCTCTGCCATGTGCAGTTGTGTCTGAAATAAAGTTTTGAATTGAATTGAATTGAATTGAACATGTAAATGCACTCACTCATGACCTTGCAAGAGTAAATTGGTCGACGGTATTAAATGAAAAGGATGATGTAAATAGGGCATATGATAAATTAAATGAGAAAATTATGTTTTCGCTTGATATGAATATTCCAATTGAAGAAGTTAGAATTAATAGTAAACATGTAAATCGCAAACCTTGGATTACAAAGGGCATATTGCGTTCAAATAATAAAAAGAATAGACTATATAAAAAATGTTTGAAAAACCCTTACTGTGTTAATCGTCGGGAAAAATATAAAAAGTATAGAAACATTGTATTGTTGAAATCATCCCGCAAGAAGTTTTGGAATGGAAAATTTAGCAAGGTCAAGGGTGACATTGCCGCCACATGGCGTGTAATTAATGACTTACTTGGTAAACATAAAAATGATATATTTACACATGAAATGTTTAATGGTAATGAAAAAGCAAGTGATCCACAGAGTATTGTAAATATATTAAATAAATACTTTGTAAATATTGGTCCCAATTTAGCAAACACAATTGATTCAGAAAATGGTTCCTTTGTGAACTTTTTACCTAACAAAGTTGATAATACCATGTTTTTTAAGCCGGTAGATGCAAGTGAGATAATCAAAATAACAAAACAGTTGAAATCCACTAAATCTACCGGTCATGATCAGTTGAATACATTTATTTTGAAAAAGATTATTTATTGCATTGCTGAACCATTATGTCATGTATTTAATTTGTCAATTTGTACTGGTAATTACCCAAATGCATTTAAATTGGCCAAAGTTATACCTATTTTTAAAAAGGATGATCCAAATCAATGTCTGAATTATCGCCCGATATCTATCCTCCCATGCATATCTAAAATACTAGAAAGAATTATTTTTAATCAAATGTATGACTTTTTTGAGAAATATGATGTCCTTTGCCCCAACCAATATGGTTTCCGCAAACACTATTCCACGGATTTAGCAGTCTTAGACTTGTATAATAGAATAACACAGTCACTCGCTAATAAAGAATATGTTATTGGAATCTTTATGGATTTGTCGAAAGCATTCAACACCTTAGACCACAGAATACTCTTATATAAACTCGAGCGGTATGGTATACGGGGCACTCCATTGGCATGGATTAAGGATTATCTCAACAATAGAAAACAGTATGTTCAGTTTGATTTAGTTAAGTCCCATATACTGAACTTAACATGTGGTGTACCACAAGGATCAATCCTTGGACCCCTCTTCTTTCTAGTTTATATTAATGATTTGATTTATGCATCTAATGTTGCATCTTATATTTTGTTTGCGGACGATACTAATTTACTTTTCTCGCACAATAATTTTGATGTTTTGATTAGTACTATCAATATTGAATTACCTAAAATTGCAAGTTGGTTAAATGATAATAAGCTATCATTAAATTTGAATAAAACTAACTATGTTTTTTTTAGAACCCCAGCCACGAATATTAATGATAGACAATGTAGAATAACGTTATGTACTAAAGAACTTGAGCGGAAAATGTATGTTAATTTTCTTGGAGTCTATGTTGATGAACTTTTAAATTGGGATAGTCATTGTAAACATTTAATACTATCTATTTCGAGATCAATTGGGATTTTGAATAAGTTACGATATGATTTATGTAGAAAAACACTATTACTTCTTTATAATTCGTTGATATTGTCAAAACTATCATATTGTAATATAATGTGGGGTACAACTTGTAAACGAAATATTGATTTAATTTTTATATTACAAAAAAGGGCAATTAGAATATGCTCAGATTCTGCTTATCTTGCTCACACAAATCCTATCTTTAAAAGTTTAAATGTTCTAAAAATAACAGACATTTACGTATCTCAAACAGCCATATTCATGTATAAATTGAAAATAAATCTCATTCCTATGCACCTAAAGACCCTCTTTATTCGCAATGATCAAATACATAATTATCAAACTCGTAGTTCATGTAAATATCATTTGTCTAACCCAAAGACATTGCTTGCACAGAAATCCATTAAACATAGAGGTCCTGATGTATGGAATTACCTGCCAAATAATATCACGCAATGCTCCTCATTAAATGTATTTAAATCCTCACTAAAAAAAGTATTTAATTATGTGTTACGATTAGATGCATGTATATATCTTGTATAATTATTGATGTACTTATTTATTGTGTACTTTTATTTTTGTATATAGATACATGAATATATATAATTACATTCAAAATATGCCTTGTTTTTCATCCACAATCATGACATAGGGTGGGCGGGTGGGGTGAAGGGCGGGGGTGCTACGACAAAGATACTAAAATCATTTGTTCGTTCAATTCTAGTTATATAGTCATTACAGTTAACAGAAGGATCTGCCTCGACAGGATATGTATATCCTTTGCAGATCCCCCACATCCACTGTAATACTGTACACACCACATGTATAACTTATATTTGTATGTATAGTATGTAATTTGTTGAAATTTGTATATTTTGTGTTTTTAGAGATGTGAAATAAATTTGAAATTGAAATTGAAATTGGAATATGAACATGGAACGTCCCATATTTTGTTGTTTTAATGTGTCATAAAATTTGAATAGCTACCTAGCTTATTAATGTACTGATTGATATCGTTAACTCATTTTGTTTTATAGAAAGTGGATTTAGCGCCTTTTGGAACTATTATTTTTTTTTATATACAAGTGATTGTAATTATAATCATTGATCTTGTTGTGAACATGCCTGTAGACATTTATTATTTACACCAACAAACCTTTGATTGAATTGACTTGAATTGAATTGAACTGAACTGAATTGGATTTAATTTAATTGCTTATCTTCAGTAACAAGTAACCGTATAAATAGGTGTCTACAATTGTATGTATACTCGCACTTTGTAATCATAACTACTGCGATCAAGCAATCATGGGTCTGCGGAGACAGAGTACATTTAAAACTGTGTATATTGGCCACCTAAGCAAATTCAAGAGGCAAAAGTAGATCATGTAGATAGGTCAGGCCAGTAGCCTGGGGGTGCTTGGGGTGCGTACCCCCTCCCCCCCCCCCCCCAAAAAAAAAAAAATATATATATATAATAATAATGAATACAAGAAGTAAATAATACTCAATTCAGAAATGTCCCCTTTTTGCCGATCTACACAACTGAGCGATTGTCCTAAGCTCTAGCAATATGTTTTTGTCGTCACCTTATACTATGGACTTGTTTGCGAGTTATATAATAGAAATAGTACAGTTCTGCTCAAACTGAATTTTTAATTAAAACTTGTACGTTTTTACTAAAGTTTGAACGTTATCACTAAAACTAGTAGTATATATATATAGTAATATATGTTGATATTTGAGGGGCCAGCGTTTATTCGGATTTAGGTAAGAGTATATCAACTGTATCTGAACGGATTATGATTTTCGTTTTTGAAACAATGTACATTTTTTATATTACATATACGTTTGTCATTGCCTAACAAAGAAGTCTTTTTTGAAGCGCTATGTTAACCTAAACTGTACTCGTAATTTTGCATTCAACCTTGAAATAAAATACTTTCATTAGTACTCCGGATTGTACTTAAACTTTTGTTGTGTGCTTTTCTCCGCTTTGTTTTAAAGGGATTTAGTAGATGTTGTGACATGTTCAATGGTTGAACAAATCGGAAAACCAAAACATGTTCCATGCTTCTATATTGGTACATGTAATTCGAATATAACGATGAGAACCGCAAAAATGTGGGTCGGACAATATTACTAGACCCCTTTAGTAACATTTTACAAATCCTCAAAACTTACGTATAAATCTAGTTCTCTCATACCTTGTAATTCATATTGAAGGGCCGGTCATACTTGCGGTAGTGGACGTAGTTGAACGTAGTGGTGGCTAACGTTGTTGATCGTAGTTGAACGAAGTTGAAGGTAGTTGAACGTACTAGCATCCGTATCGTACCGTAGTTGTCTGTGATGCTAACGTGGTATTAACTCGGGGGAGCCGTGATCTTCGATTTAATTTTGAACATGTTCAAAAGAGCGGTACGTTAAAGGCATCCGTAGTAATATTTACTAAACCGAAGTTTAACGTAGTCTAACGTAGTCTAACGAAATGTAGCGTAGTCTAACGTACTTCGTTACGTACTTAAATGTACTCTAGCGTACTCTAACGTACTCTACCGTGCACAACACCAGCATCGACAGTCTTGATCCAGACATGTTTAATTAAAAAAATAAGACAAATTTCACAGACCTGCTATGTTTGAAAAACAAGCGAAATGGCCGTACCACACCACCGGTTGGCTGTTATACTCCATGCGGAGTTGCTATTTACCGTAGTTTGACGTTCTGTAGCGTAGTCCAGCGTAGTGGCTACCGCAGTTTCTCGTACTCAAGCGTAGTCAGACGTACCACTTCGTACCTGTCCGTGAGCAAGCTGTACCCACATTAGTGTAGTCTAGCGTAGTTTAATGTAATTAAACGTACTTATCCGTACCCTTCCGTGGCCAACCACCGTACCTTAACGTAGTTCAACGTAGTTCCACGTAGTTTAACCTAGTTTAACGTCCTTACACCACGTTTGACCCACATTAAATTACCCTACGGATCACTACGTCCATTACCGCAAGTATGACCGGCCCTTTACAATTTATATAAAAGTCAGGTTTCTGTTTTTCAAATTACGATTCGTTCAAAAGATATATACCGATTAAAATGTTTAGATGTTAGTCAGATGAGAAATGAAAAATGGTAATTATTAGGGCAGAATACCTCAGCTGCCCCCCCCCCCCCCCTTCTCCTGAGGAAAATTGTCTCCTACGCCCATTAGGGGTTAACCCGCTTATATCCAGGTAAGTTACTGTTGAGGGGTGGGAGGGGTGAGCTCCCTGAGGTTGGGATAATGAGTCCCAGGAAAAATACTCAAATGAATGAGAGGTGGACAGTTGACGTGCATGCGGATGTAAACTTTATTCAGCCAAAAACTGAAACCCTGCAAAGAACAAGCAGAGAAAAGAAACAACATATCATTACATGAGTGGCAATAAACACATGAACAACATCATAGCTTTGATATAAATTACACAGTAAACTCAACTTTAAACATCACTAAGTCCTTATCTGAACATCATAACACCAATGACAAAGTGTAAATCCTCCAAAGCTACTACATGTAAATGTGATTATTTAACTATTTAAATCCTTGATCAGTGGTATAAGGAATACGCATAACAAACTCTCATTACAACAAAGTAAATCATTCCTACACTCCATTGTTTCACAGCCTACGAGTATGCATGAAATTTGTTATATCTATATACCGAAAGTCAATGGTGCATGTCATGCGCCTGCCCCACTCTCTATGACATAAACTACATTCTATCAACTCAGTGACTAATATTCTTCAATTACCTCTCACTAGTTAACTAAAATGAGTACACTACATCTCTTAAAGGGATCTAGTAACTTTGTTGACATGTGCAAAAAGTGATGAATGGTTGATGCAATGTATATTGTTGTTATCTCATATGTCCACAGGGTATTGTGTGAAAATTTCAAGTCAAATGGACATTGTATGGTCAATTAATGAGCGAAAATGCAAAGTGATAATCAGTAACTCACTGCACTGTACTGCACTCACTTTGTACACGGAAGAAAAACTCGCCCGGAGTTTTTCTTATCTGAATACTTCAATCATACATATCTTTGTAACGAAAGGGAAATTTGAAAAACCGAAACCTGTCCCATGATTTTATTGTTAATACGAATACAACAAGGTATAAGGGAACCGCTAGAATTAAAATTGTATTTTGAGGATTTGGACAATGTTACTAAGTCCCTTTAATAAACCCCAAGTTAAATTAATCATAATAATCATCAACAAAAATATAATATCAACTCCATAATACAAAAACATAATTTAACGGTCAACTATATAACCCATTGCTTATTTTGTGTGTTCTCCTTATACACATCAATATCTTTACTAAATTAACTTCATGCATGTTATTACTAAAAGCAGCACTTAAACATGGTAACTAAAAAATACATAACTACTGTGATTACCTCTATCTTCAAAGCACGATTGGTAAGCTTTAAATATAATATAATCACTACAATAATGTGAATAACAACAATTTCCTACCCAAGGTCAATCGTCTCTATCTCGTCAAAATCACGACAGCCTCAGCCCTCATCAACTCTGCTGACTGACACACCAAACAGGAATTCTGACCATTCTAAAGAAAAGAATACATACACCCGATACATGTAATTAATTTATGAACTACCCTCAACTAAATTATAACTTGCAACTATCTGTTTACTATTTGCAATATAAAAACATACACAACATGTGCAGGTTCATGGGCGCCGCCATCTGTAAAATGGTTGTTTACACTAGTGTGCCCTCTACGTCTAACTTTCCCACATGCAAGTGAAAGGTTCACAACATGCATGCACTCATGTTTCAAAACTACATTTACCCTCACATTAATAAAACATTTAACTAAACAAAATTCAATATAAAACATCTTAAAACCACCCTACTACATAAATGTCACACATACCGTAGAACACCGTCGTGAAGCACCCCCAATCACCTATATGCATCTTGCTTTTTAAAGAGCGCTCTCTATGTGTCCAAAAATGGAGACGTTAATCAAGAATGCAAATAATGGTGACGAATATTCATGCGAATAATAATGGAGGTGAATCTCATGGAAACGTCACAAAAAAATACAGTGGTGATGAATATTCATGTGAAAACGCCGCCTAAAATAGAAAACCACTGTGCTGTTATTTGTATGGAGCTGTGTTTGATATGGGGCGTATACAGGGGGTCCCACCCCATGCACATTTATTTTAAAACCTCTGTCCCCGCTGTTAGTCAACTTTCAAACAGATGAATCAACTCAAAGGAAATAACATGACAGGATAATTTGTCATTAATTAAGGATATGTAAAATACAGATAATTAAAGTAGCGTTCAAGTTTCAATGAAGGTCTACATGTATGTACTTTCAAGGTTCTTGCCCCCCCCCCCCCCCCCCCCCCCCCCGTCCTACGTGTGCCAGGTAAACGTTTTCCGCCCTACGCCTTCTGGGTTATTTAAGTGTTCATGGGTTCCTTTTGTTTGGTTTAAAGACTCATGAAAGAAGGTACATGAGAGTATTTGTATCGGTATAAGCCTTTTTTGTACGATACAAATTATTATTGTTCTATGCAGCCTTTAGATTCGACGTTGCCACTGACAACCGGCCCCTTCGGTAACAATATCTACCATGTACATTGTAAGAAAATTCACGCCCTAAACAAAAGCTTTCTGCATCCATCAGAGCTTGTCTGATCTTTCATATAAAGCATTGTCGATGAAGCAAGAACCAGTAGATGTGTTTTTTCAAACTTAACAAATATCATTCGATTGTCTGTTACGTGTCGTGTAGGTAGGATGCCAGGTTGTTCGTATGGTTGGTATTACCAGGGTTAGATCCAGGAAGGTGCAGGGACGATTGCCCCCTATTTGTGTATGTACTATACTTGTTTTATCGTTACATAATATTACTTTTTTAATCCAGTCATACAAGTAGAGGCTATTCGAGATTCTTAATTTATTGTGATTCTGAATGACACTGATGTATATAATGCATTTATCACACCCCCTAAAACTCCTAATGCTGAACTCCCCCTTGCCTCTATGAAAAAAGACACACGACTTCCATGTATAGTAGTAGAATACAGGGTGGCCCAGAAATAACGGAACGGGGTAGGCTACTTGCCATACTAAAGACTCATGATGCCCGCCATACTGCATCGAGTAACGATCAACCGTGTGCCATTGTTAGCGTGCATTCAGCTGTGTAGAGAGAAGAAGGGGTATACTAACAATGGCGCACGCATTGAACGTTACTAGTTGCTATGACGGGCATCATGTGTCTTCATTATAGCAAGCACCCCGTTCCGTTATTTCTGGGCCACCCTGTATAGCATCCTTGTCATGTTATAATGAATCACACAAATAAAAGAGACAAAAATAAAAGAAAAAAAATGAAAAAACAGAAATCATTACTACATTTGATATGTAAAAATCAACGTAAACATCTGAACATTTAAATTAATACACAAAATAATGTGCTTTGAACCAGTTCCCACCAGGTTCATAGGTATCGGACACAGTATTTTACCGATGAGCTAACTAACCAACTTCCCTTGTTATTTGGTATTTCTACTATTATATACGTGGATGCCGTGTACCTTTTCGTTTATATTAAAGGCAAGGGCGAGTTCAGCATTTGGAGCTTTAGGAGTGTGATAAATGCATTATATATACCACGGGCGTCGATCTGTCATTGATACCCATTGATCAGGGGGGGATGATCCATTCATCCATCCCCCCCTGATGAATGGGTATTACGTAAGTATCGACGCCCATGATATATACCAGTGTCATTCAGAATCAGAAGAGATTAAGGATCTCGATTAGCCTTTACTTGTATGACTGGATTTAAAAAAATAATATCATGTAAAGGTAAAAATAAAATAGTACAAACAAAAATAGGGGGCATTCGTCCCTGCACAATCATTGTTTGTTGTCAAGCGCTTTGATTGATGCAGAAAGCTTTTGTTCAGGGCGTGCATTATCTTACAATGTACACGGTAGATACTGTTGCCGAAGGGGCAGGTTGTCAGTGGCAACGTCGAATTTAAAGGCTGCATAGAACAATAAGAATTTGTGTTGTACAAAAAAAGCTTATACCGATACAAATACCCTAATTTACCTTCTTTCATGAGTCTTTAAACCAAACAAAAGGAACCCATGAACACTTAGATGACCCAGAAGGCGTAGGGCGGCAAACGTTTACTTGGCACACGTAGGAGGGGGGGGGGGGGGGGGGGGGGGGGGGGGGACAAGAACCATGAAAGTGCAGGCCTACATTGAAAGCTACTTTACTTATCTGTATTTTACATATCCTTAATTTAAAATTGTCCTGTCATGTTCTTTCCTTTGAGTTGATTCATCTGTTTGAACGTTGACTAACAACGGGGACAGAGGTTTTAAAATAAATGTGCATGGGGTGGGACCCTCTGTATACGCCCCATATCAAACACAGCTCCATACAAATAACAGCACAGTGGTTGTCTATTTTAGGCGGCGTTTTCACATGAATATTCATCACCATTGTATTTTTATGTGACGTTTCCATGAGATTCACCTCCATTATTATTCTCATGAATATTCGTCACCATTATTTGCATTCTTGATTAACGTCTCCATTTTTGGACACATAGAGAGCGCTCTTTAAAAAGCAAGATGCATATAGGTGATTGGGGGTGCTTCACGACGGTGTTCTACGGTATATATCAACGATACACACATTTTAACATCAATTCGATTTACAAGCTTCTTACATTTCTGCTCTACTAATCTACGCAAATCTCAATTTCCATAAGTACATTACATAAAGCCCCTGTGTTTGTGCACTGTAGTGTGTGCAGTGCGCCCACAGCAATTAATTCCCGTTGCATCTAAAAACACTTTCATCAACATCGTTATAACAATAAAATTAACAGCACACTATTCAGCAATAATATAATTAAAACAAATACGAATTAAAGTAACTTACATCAAATCTTCCTAAAGAAGATGACTGCATCTTCACACCGGTACAACAAGAGAAGGCATTCCCCAAACTTTCAAACTTGTAGCTTCAACACTACTTTCATCTCCAAACTTTGAGAACGTGTTGCTCCAGTACTACTTTTCCCCACTGCCGTACAGTGCATGTGTGCTCCACTTATCACTCTACGTATCACTCCGCCTTACCCTAAAAGATTCATTTTCCTATTAATTACTCCTACCTAACTACCTTCTGTATTTTGTAACTTATTTTCAACAAACTACACCCTAATCATTATCATTTCTAACTGCACTATTTTCACACGGCGTATGAACACCAGCCTACCTAATGGTACAAGGAATATATCACATCACCGAGAACATCGCCCTCACAACTAGGCTTACAGTGTGGCTTCCAAACACTGCCCAAACTAAATGTATGCCACCCCCCGAGCACAATGTGCACCACAACAAAATTAAAACCGTGGTCACATTTAATACACATCTATATGAAATTCCACCCCCTGTCATTACACCTCAGGCAGGTACAAAATGCATTATCACCGCAAGGTGTGACGGATCCCAAAAGACGCTTAATCCACTTGCCCAATTCTTAGAAAATAACAGGTTTCTTTGTCCAACTTTGCCTATGCAAATATGAAAATGGAATGCTCTATATTTTATAGATTTATAGATAGCTAGTAGTGTATTAATATACTGATATATTGAACAAACGTGTCAGGGAAAGGGGATTTAGCGCTTTTTGGAACTCAGGTCTTTATTTGAAGAGCTTTCTTCCAAAATGCGCTATATCCACTTTTTTAAACTTTCGAGGAAAACGGGTTTCTTTGCCCAACTTTGTACACGTGCCTATGGGAACATACAAATTGAACTTTGTATAATTTATTGTTAGTGAGCAATTTGTTGTAAAATGTAGATTCCTAGGTATCTACGTAGCTTATAACTGTATATATATCGTTAACTAAATTTGTATGGATAGTGGATTTACCGCCTTTTGGAACTGAGCTCTTCATGTGATGCTTTCTTATGCCGACCCAATGTAATTCACTGACACGCTCGATTCCATCCTTTATTGTTACTGTTAACGCGCTAAAGGGCCGGTCATACTTGCGGTAATGGACGTAGTGATCCGTAGGGTAATTTAATGTGGGTCAAACGTGGTGTAAGTACGTTAAACTAGGTTAAACTAGGTTAAACTACGTGGAACTACGTTGAACTACGTTAAGGTACGGTGGTTGGCCACGGAAGGGTACGGATAAGTACGTTTAAGTACATTCAACTACGCTAGACTACGCTAATGTGGGTACAGCTTGCTCACGGACAGGTACGGAGTGGTACGTCTGACGCTTGAGTACGAGAGACTATGGTAGCCACTACGCTGGACTTCGCTAAAGAACGTCAAACTACGGTAAATAGCAACCCCGCACGGAGTATAACAGCCTACCGGCGGTGTAGTACGGCCATTGCGCTTGTTTTTCAAACATAGCAGGTCTTGGAAATTTGTCTTATTTTTTTTAATTAAACATGTCTGGATCAAGACTGTCGATGCTGGTGTTGTGCACGGTAGAGTACGTTAGAGTACGCTAGAGTACATTTAAGTACGTAACGAAGTACCTTAGATTACGCTAGACTTCGTTAGACTACGTTAGACTACGTTAAACTTCGGTTTAGTAAATATTACTACGGATGCCTTTAACGTACCGCTCTTTTGAACATATCCAAAAATTAAATCGAAGATCACGGCTCCCCCGAGTTAATACCAAGTTAGCATCACAGACAACTACGGTACGATACGGATGCTAGTACGTTCAACTACCTTCAACTTCGTTCAACTACGATCAACAACGTTAGCCACCATTACGTTCAACTACGTCCACTACCGCAAGTATGACCGGCCCTTTAGTCTAGACAGTCACGGTCCTGTTTCCTTTCCCGAAAATGTCATCGCACATTTCAACAATTCTATTTAAACTGCTGTTTGTTGACCATAGACAAGAATCTTGTCGAATTTATCGCTGTTATCCCATAGAGCTGATATAGGAAAACGCAGCCCGTGTGACAATCTGACGTTGGGGCTAATAATCGCGCGCCTGAGCAAAAAAAAATCGACAACACAAATCCGACAGGCCGAGGCGCGGCGCATGGGGGGAGTATATAATGAATTATTCATAGGTTTAGTTAAACAGCTGATCACAGCAATTACAATGTTTACGTCGTCGTGTCGGAGTATCGTGCAACATGCGATATGCACACATGTGCGCAATATTCTTCGAAAGTTAAAGGGACTTTAGAGTAACATTGTCCAAATCCTCAAAATCCAATTGGAATTCATGCGGTTCCCTCATACCTTATTGTATTCTTAATAACAACAAAAAAGCATGGGACAGGTTTAGGTTTTTAGAATTTCCTTTTCGTTAAAAATATATTTACGATTGAAGTGTTCAGAGGTCAAATTATCCAATGGATCGTCAGATCCGTGTACAAAGTGAGTGCAATTTGTTAGTGAATGTCACTTTGTATTTTTGCTCATTACTCAGCCATACAAAGTCCATTTAACTTGAAAATTTCACACAACACCCAGCGGACATATCAGATAACAACAATATACATTGTATAAACCACTCATCACTTTTTGCACATGTTTACAAAGTTACTCGATCCCTTTAATGTTCAGTAGTCAGCCTTGATTTGTTCTACTTTGAACATGGCCCCAAAGTTGAGTTTGGGAAGATGTTGCATGGGTGTAACATACAAATTATCACATGTAATTAAAGATTTCATAAATTTGCGTTCCACTAAAGTGAATAGATGTGATATTTTGAAGGGAATTAGAGAAAGGGGAATCCCCCCCCCCCCCCACAAAACAAATATAATAAATATAAGCAAACATAATATTACAAATCATGATAATAAGTATCCAGTCATATTAACAATAATAAACAACAACAAAAAACAAATATAACTACGAAATTATAAACAACTTTTTGGGGATGGGGTTTCTATAAGAAGCAATATTTGGGGCGATAGGATGTTTTTTGGTGTGAATTTGTAGAGGGATTTTCTCCATAAGAAGCATTAGCCCAACATATTAAATTCAGTGGAATCCCCCTCGACCACCCCCCCCCCCCCCCCCCGTTGCTGATGGGATTGGAGGTTCCATTATAATTACAAATAAAAAAAAAACTCGGGGTGGTTCGGAGGTCGCCCCCCTAACCATCCCCCTGTAGGTGAGGGAAAATGAGGTTCCTGTAGAATTTACCAACAAAAATTAAAATATCACATTAAAAAAAACTCGGGGGGGGGGGGGGGTGGTCCGGATGTTCTCCCTTAGTTACCCCCCCCCCCCCTCACCCTCGTAACTGAGGCGACAGGAGGGTCCTGTAGAATTTACGAAAAGAAAATTGGTGGTGGGGGGTGTAAACCTCCATATCTGAGGGGATTGGAGGTTCTATTGGAATTAAACATGTTAAAACACTCAGGGGTGATCCGGGTGGTCACTCCCCTAACCATCCCCCACCCCTACCCCCTGTAACAGATCCCTGTGGTCGGGGGGGGGGGGGGGGGGGGTCGCCCCCGACCCCCCCCCCCCCCCCCAAAGGTCAATACAAACTTATTCATTTTAGAGGGGTTCTCAGGGGATGGCCCCTCCACCCCCCCCCCCCTCCCTCTCCCCCTCCCCATACAATACATACAAACTAAAACATTTTTGTTGTTGGTGGGGTGGGCCAGGGGGATCACCCCTTTCCGCTCAATCTCCTCCTCAAAAAAACGAAACGCGTCCCCATTGACAACGCAGGGGCCGCGGAACAGGGGGGGGGGGGGGCTTGGGGCTGCAGCCCCCCCCCCCCCCCCCCCCCACTTTTTTGGCTTAAACCCAAAAAATACATAATCATAAAATAACAATTATTATGTGACCCGGTTGTGGTCAGCCCCATACTTTCAAAATCTTTCCGCGGCCCCTGCAACGTAAATTCGGGAGTAGTATGGAGCAGTCGAGCAATTTAAAGCCACAAGATAAGATATAGTCTGCTATCTATGATTTACGCTCTGACTAAACTATTTTTATTTATCAAATTTGCTATTTGAATATTTGTTTACAATACTATACGAGGGGCGTTCAATAAGTTCATAGCCCAACCATGAAGGAGCAGGAAGTTGGGTTACCTAATGTTGTGTATGCAATGTTGCATCCTTCACATGGTCAGTGGCGCAAAGCCAGGTCAGTTGTATTCTGTTTCTGATCTAGACAGGCTTTTATTGATGCAATGTTCATTCGAAGTCACTTGGAAAATGTTGGAAAATGAAGCAATGCAAGTTGATGAGAGACATGTGCTGCTCGAGGACAATGTGCCTGCTCGCAAGAGCCAGGTGACTTTTGAAAAGCTAATAACTGCGGGATTGGTTTGTTGATGATTACTCCTTATCCCCCAAACCTGGTATCGTTAGATCTCTTCTGACATATGAAGAAACAATCCCAAGATTGTGACTTTCAGGAGGATAATGGGACAAAATCTGCCAATATGTAGGTTTTTGAGAGGTATTTAAGAGACATCTTCAAGGAGGCCCTTGAGGCCCTCAGGAAAAATGCCGAAAATCTCTTGGCTGTACATCAGTATTATATGGATGAAAGAACACCTGTATATATTAATCGATGTTGCACCTTGACTCCTTCAAGGTTGGGCTATGAACTTATTGAACGCCCCTCGTACATTTAATTATTATTGTCTTATCAAGAGATAGGATTATGAAGATTAAAACAAAATACGTGGTAAATCTATAACTTTCTTCAGTCTTTTAATATCTACGCTTTGATGAGCTCTATACCCCTCGATCAGCTGTGTACTATGTGTAAACATCAACAACACGTGATATATCAAAGCCATGAATATTAATCGTTAGGCAGCAAGGATCGGACCAATCAGCTGAGTTCCCTGGATTATCCAGGGAACTTTTTTTTTTTTTTTTTTTTTAATGCGTTGGCGGATTTGACTTAGCTGACTTATAGCATGTACAAGAAGCACGCGCGTGTAATGATGTGTGCATGTATTGTGTGCGCGTCTGATCTACAGTCGCTCGTAGTCGTGCGTGCCGCATCGGTGCATGTGTACATCAACTACGAAGTCAGCCCAGGAAGTGAGCTATGTTGACCATTGCTGGAAGCCTGGAACCGTCTGCCCTCTAAGTTCCAATATCGTCTGATGGAATTGGCTAGTCAGCATCTATCTACCGCACTGGGAAAGTCGTTCTTCGATTCCAAATTCACCGATTCCGAGCCATTTCATCGCAGATCATCTTCTATTTCATAGATCCAATCCGTATCCGGTGAGTTATACCCCAATCTTATTTGATTATGCATTACAATTATTCCAAAGTCCAAACACTTGAATTTATTACTAAATAACGTGCGAAAATTGTGCTAACTTAATTGATTTCGTGTGGAAAATGGGCTTACTTATTTGATTATCAATTACAATCTTTTCCAAAGCCCAACCACTTTTATTTATTACTAAATAACGTGCGGAAATTGGGCTTACTAATTGGATTTTGCATTACAATAATTCCAAACACTTTAACCGTTACCACTTCAACACTTTAATTTTAGCAGTAACATAACGTGCGGATATTGGGCAAACTTATTTTCAGCTTCTTCAGCTGTTTCTTATAAATAAATGGCAATACCAATGTATTGGTGAATTATTATAGATAATTCGTTATTGGAACTTAGAAGCAGATTTCATATGCTAAAGCCAAATGACAGTACTGGAAAAGTTACCGAAAACATCTATATTGGCCAAACAATTTGATTGATATTGTCGAATTAAGTATCAAGAAGGGCTTTCTTATGTGGTAAAATCCGGAGGAAATTCAAAGCACGCCACTAAAATTTGGCCTAAATTCACCGCCCGTTCGCACATGTCCGCGCCACCGGCACTAGGCTAGATATATCGACATGCCCGCAGACCATATGGCGGTTGAATTGATGTCACACATCGTTTATTTTGAGCCTTTTGTTGCTCTATAACTTAATTTCAAAGCAATATTTGGTGAAACCTTGTACATCAGCATTATAAGCTTTCAAGTGGAACGTGATGAAATCACATTTTACACTTCGTGCGTAAGGCATCTCCAAAAACTGTTATGTGGTTTTAAAGGTGCACCTGTTAAGTGTCTAACTGGGAATATAAACATGGAACGTTCCATATTTTGATATTTAATTTGTGTAGTGTGTCTTAAAATTTGAATTTCTAGCTAGCTACCTAGCTTATTAATGTACTGACTGATATCGTTAAAGGAGGACATGTAAAATATAAACGTTTGATAATATTATGAGTTTACATGTACATTTACATGTTACTAAATACACATTTCAAGTGCCACGAAAGTGCACTATGAGAGTCAAAGTTGTAAAGCAGCAAGAATGGCTTTCAAAATGACAGCCAAGAATGACCGCCTACAATGTGTTGTGTGCATGCAGCGCAAAGGTAGTAGAATGTAATTTCTTCGTATGATGAAATGTGGATAATAAATACCGGAGAACCTGACTTCATTGAAAACCATGTTAGAATTAACATGTATTATATTAATAATTGTTTACACTAAACAAGTTACTTAGTTTTCAAACAACATAACACCGACTTTGCTGAAGACACTCCTAATTGAAAAGGAAATACACACAAATTATGCAATGTCACTGCAAACAACTGCCATGTATCAAAGCCTGGAGGAGATCGGGAACGAGCAGGAAGCAAATGATCAAACCTTAACACAATTATGATGCAAACCTAGATGACGGGCCTATATGAAAGACAAGGCAGTTGAACATGATCACCTAATGCAGTCTTTTCACTTGACATGTCTTTGCATTGGTATGTGAAATTGGTTCAGCTTGTGGAGGCAAGACCACACCAAGATGATTTCCTATGCTATCAGAGATTTATGTCGGCATGGCCATTGGCTGCTTTGAGAGTGCTTGATGCCTTGATCAAAACTATGGTATAGATATGACGTGCACCCACTACAGGTGTTCCTTACATGCCCACATCTATTTGTACATGGCGCTGTATACAATATAGCACTTGAACAGCTTTTCCTTGACATCCTAGATCTGAACGTTACTTGTTTGGCTGCAGCAACTATACTGTAGAAGACATCTGTGTTGAATCTAAGGCTGAATCCTTCAATCTTGCAAACCCCCACCAAAATCAAGTAGGTCTTCTTGAAAATATAGATGTGATGACAAAGCCCCGGGAGTGGGAATTTGAGCAAACTATAGAATGTCATGTTCAGATCTATATATGATGACCTACTTGCACTGGGTGGAAACTATCATCTTATTCATGGTCATGTAGCAGCTGCATAATGTCCGCAATACCAAGGCTGTCATTTGCAGTCACGGCAATCGGTTTGCCGTTTAATGTGCAAGACTCTACAACCTGATAACACATGCATACTTTCCACAATAAAACGTTCATGAGATCCTGAATATAGAGGATTATTGGACAGAAACTTAATGAAGACTATGTAGCAGATCAAATGAACAACAATGTCTGTATCTGAGTGCCCTATAAATAAAGAAATCAACAAGATGCATGTGCCTAGAAGCAAGAAGTACCCTAACACCAAGGGCTCTATTTTCTCAGAGTGGTTCTTTCTTGCCATGCAGCGACAAATCCAAGCTGATACATGCCCTTGAAACGTTGAACACAAAGATCCAAAACAATTGTAAATAAAGGGGGGGGGGGGGAGAGGGGTGGGGGGGGGGGGGTGGGGTGCCTAAGACCATTTATATGATGATCAAGGCTGATAAAAAGTTGACTTGAGACCCCTAAAAAGTGGAACCATGACCGGTAAAAATGAAAGTGTACCCGAAAAAGACAAAAACTAAAAGGGGGTGTTTGAATTCACCCCAAAACAGTCATTGTTTTTGTAATAGGATTTCTTACAACCCCCCCCCCCCCCCCCTCCCGCCCCCCGGTACGTGTATGCTTTGGAAGATAGATTATCCGATTTTGGATAGTGTTGACTAAGGTCGAAAGGTCTGTAGACGCTCTCCAATTCAATCTAAAATCTTTCGATAATTAGGGAGACATTTGAATAATCAAAACTCATCTCATTCTTCTATTACCATAAGCCAAAGAACAAGGTACGGCAGAAACGTGAAAGCTCAAAATAATGTTAGTATAATTTTACATTGTTAATGGTTCACTTTAATAAAGCTTTACAGGGAATCTGAAAATGATCTAGATCGGATACAACACGTCCACCAACCAATCAAGACACGGAAACGCCTACCAACGTTACGGGAATGCACCGAGCCGCGACGCCGCCGCGTAAGAACACAGGCTAGACTAGCCAATCTCGACTCAGAACACTGATTTTTTTTTCCTAGAGTAACCCTCATGGTTTATGGTCATATCGCTATTAAGAAAGTACCAACCGTTTTTTGGGAGTGTAAATTATAGCAGCCTTTCTACTAAATCGAAAGTACAAAACGTTATCAGGGCTATGATATACGAACGAAACTAAAACATGTAAAATAATGACTACTTATTTTGTGCATTTCATCTTAAACTGAACCAGGAAACTTGTCAGAAAGTAATGTATTTTGCTGTAACTATGACTACTATAGTGTGTCTTAACTCTAAACTTGAAATTGAGGAATGTTCATATTAATTGAATAATAAATATAAATGATTTCAGTACACAAACTATGTTTATATCAAATATCATAAAAATTAAATATCCTT
>JBAMJV010002942.1:50000-81460 GCA_037951105.1 Echinarachnius parma | reverse complement strand
ATATATTCGGGCAACGATAATGGGTAATACACGTCAGTCCATCATTGGTACTGTAATTTTATCATTATCATTCAAAGGATATGAACTTATGAAGAGCTTAATTCCAAAAGGGGCTATATCCACTTTCCATAAAAAATTAGTTAACGATATCAGCGCATTAATAAGCTACGTAGCTATCTAGAAATTTGAATTTTAGGACGAATTACGAGATCAAAATCAAAATATGGAACAATCAATTTTCATATTCCCCATAGGCACGTGTACAAAGTTGGATAAAGAAACCTAATTTTCTCCGGAAATAAGCTCTTCATATGGTAGTAAATGCTATTTCAGGAAATCTGTCACCTTCGTGGAATTTCAAAAATGCAAATATATCTATAAGAAGAGTTTACGAAGAAAACCACAAAGTTTAAATAATTGTTCAAAGAAAACGCCGGAATAGTACTTACATACGTGCAAATATTTTCTGAATGATTGTGAAGAACTGGTTTCTCTTTGTTAATGGTGAATGGTGATTGTATAATGTTATTTGACAATTATCAAATAAGCAAGAATTTATTATCGCTATAAAATAATGCCACTTTACAACATTTGTCAAGCTTGGCATGTTTTTGGTATTCAAAAAATGTCAAAGAATTAAAAAGAGCTGATCTCACTCTTTTCCGAAAGAGTATACATAATAATGCCCAAATACCGAAAATCAATCGAATAATTATGTAACTTTATGAACCAGAGCACTATAACACTGATTGCCCATTGAAGCAAAATTCATTTGAATGAGAATATCTCAGCCTAAACTTAACATATTTAATTGATGTTCTGTATTTGGACATAATTTTTGACGCTTTTTCGAAAAATGAAGTTCAAATTTGAAAATTCTAAAAATAGATGTTTATGACGTCATAGATGACATCACACTTCACCACTCTATAATTATAACAAATAATGAACGCGTAAGTGACACTCATGATGTGGCGTAATCTCGAACCTATTGCCTGGGAAGGAAATACGCGAAACGCGAATCATTGTACACATTTAATGTGTTATTTATATTTTGAATTGGTGTACCCTTTAATATTATAGTTTTGGTATTTTATCACAATTTGTAGTGAGTTGGGAGCACCTCTCCCCCACCCCCCCCCCCCCCCCCCCCCCGTAGCTACGCCACTGGCGTTGGGCTTTACTCTCCCACTTGCTCAAACAAATATTGCACTCTCTTTCGACCCAAGTACCCCATAACCTTTACATTTGCATATGGTATTTCGACATTTTACACAAATAAATATCACAAAGTTCAGCGAACAATAATACAAATACAAAGGGAGTAGGTGATTTTTTGTTGGAAAACCCCCACCTTTGTGTGCATTGTATACCTTAATATTAATATTTATTTTGAGTAGACAAATATATTCAGCTGTTCGCTTCCGTTTCCCATGGTATATCGCATTTGTAATATTCTTGAATCGGTAAAGTATATAATAAAAGGGGACAACCCCAGGCCTTTGCCACCTCATTGATTCAAACATTCCAATATAACTTACGTTTTGTTGCTGCATACCACTATTATGCCAGATGTTAATATCAATTTTACAGTTGCGTAGCCACAGGGACACGGAGGCAGGTGCCCCACCCATAAGGGGAACATCCTTTACACAAAATGAATTACATACAGTGTGCCCCTCCATAATTATCATACCCCCCTCCCCCAAATTGTCTGACCAAGCTTTAATAGTGTCCGTATACATACGCCCATGAACTTGATAACATCATTCCTACTGCACGTAAAACAAAACGGACATCATCATACGGATACTCATTTTAGTCACTCAGTTCTTTCTCATCTCGTGTACTCTGAACAAATTAACATTCATGTTTCTACACCTTAAAGGGATAGTACAGTTCTCGTCAAACATACGGTGGGTGCCCGTGAATTTTTTTCGAAGCCAAAACCGAGATACGTAAAAATAGTTTGAGATCGAGACCGAGACCAATGGTTTGAGAGTCGTGTAAGCAGGGGGGGGGGGGGGGGGGGGGGGGTGTCCGTGTCCGTGTCCGTGAAGCCGAGGCCGAGATTCTTCTACATTTTCGAGGCCATGACCGGACCTGTAAACTACTTTCGAGGCCGAGACCATTGGTTATGACGGTCGAGACAGGTGAAAATGGATTCGAGACCAGTTACAAGTAGTACAACCCCCCCCCCCCCCCCCCCCCCCCCCCCCCCATCGAAAAAAAGAAACTTTGGGGACAAAGGGGCGGGGGGGGGGGGGGGTTGAACTCCCCCTCCCCCGGGTAACACCTATGATCATTAATTTTTTATTGTAGTCCAACCCATCTACGTCAACCATGATATGATTATCATTTGTAAGTGATAACATCGACTGATTTAAAATTTATCTACGCAATATGGGATGAGGTGATAATAACTATGATTATGTGCTTGAGCATGCACCTGTAGGTTCCCACGAAATGAAGAGAAAAAAAAGTAGTGGTGATGACGTGCATATAGCTGACGCGCCCAAAACGGAAAGGTAACATTAAAGGCATATATGCGTGGGTTATAAAGGGTAGTCAGCAAATTCCAACTCGACTCCACCGTAATCTCTCGAGGTAAACTCACGATATGTGTTGGATCGATCGAAGAGCGGTGCTTCGAAATATCTGAACACGGGCCTTCTTATGAAATTGCATGCAGCAAGAATTTCTCACGCTATCACCTAAGACATCAAACAGCGGCGCTTTGAAGTATTTGCGGTTAAGCGTGTTACGTGATATTTTCGCTCGTAAACATCTCTGATGGATCTCCATTCGACTAGTACAAACATTCCGAACGCGACTATTTTTTATGCATTTTTTACTCGGGTATTCGGAAGTGGGGACAGCTTGCGATCGCTACTTATAACTGAGCCAATGGGGATTACGTACCGTGCGTAAAAGTGCGCAAGATGGATCCACGCGTCTAATAACCCACGCATATATGTGCCTCGCCATCCGCAGAGGAGCCAGAAGTCGCAAGATGTCGAACCTCAGAAATCACGATTGATTTGAAATTGCATGAAAAAGTGAAAAAAATATTATTGCCTCATGCATTTCCCTGATATCTGTTCTACCGGTACGCAAAATATCCAGTAAAAATATCCAGTGGAAAGGTACAAATTAAGCAGAGTTTTGAAGCATGTTTTTTGCAGGTTTGAAAAGTTTGCGTTCCAAAATTATTTGCCACTAAAAGCGATCGATATTAAGCTCCGCCTCTTAACAACCCCTTTGTGCTAAGTTGGAATCTCGGTAGTCGTCAAGAACGGCCAGCGCACATCGAGATTCTTTAATCCCTATTGACTGCGCGGTCGCTTGCACGGAGATTAGTAATCCAAATGGCCTCCATTGTATAGTGGCCCTATTGAGTTTGACAAAGTATGTTTATGACAATACGACCCAAGTCCTATCCAATTAACTGCACACCCACCCCCCCCCCCCCCCCCCCCCCCCTCCAACCTCATACACTATGTACACCACTGGTTGAGTGTGAGTATTATATAGATTAAAGAATTGGGCCCTGTAACGTAACATTCATTAATCGTATGTAGAATTAATTTGTCGTATTAAATATTTAAGTAGTTCATAAAAAAAAAAACGCTATTTAGAGCTGGTTTTAAGTTGGCTAAAGCACAATCCCACTCTTTTATATACCCTCATTTTGAAGTTGACCGAGGCTCGCCTCCGTTACTTAGACACCCGTTTCAAAATTTGCTAAGGGACATCCCCGGGCATCCCCGCCAAAAGAACGAAAACAAACCCTGTACCAACGGATCCCCCCCCCCTCCCCCTTTGGTACCTGGGGCCTCCCCCTCCCAAATGTCTAGCTTCGATACCCCGTTTTACTTTTCACGTATCAACATACTGTTCTTTGTAATAGTTTTTACATTACGCACCAGATGCAAGTTTGCATTCCTAAAATCAAACTGCCAGTCAATACCTATTAATCGAACAATAAACAGAGCCAGAGCGGAATCCCTTTTGTTACCTGAAAGTGCTCGCTATTGTATCATGTGCTCGATGTGTACAGTTTATCGTTCCAAACCCACTTAAATTGTAATTAAATCTGTTCATATCTCTACAATGCATGGATAATATTCAACAGTTTCTGGAGGGAAGGTGTATATCATACATATTTACTGATATGCAAGTTTTCAAGAAAATTGAATAAAGGTTGCTACGACATTCTATTCATGCAATCGGTTCATTTATGGCCTGCTTAAAACGCTAATTTCACTTTCGAAATGGATGTAAAGTTTCTTGAGCTATTTTCTCGGCATCTTATTTCCAGACCGTTCAATATTTGCCTTAGAAAAGCGTCAATAACTCCGCGTTGCAGAATCATTATGAGACAAACTTTATATCATATTAAAGCTTAGATATTGCTGAATCGAACTAAATACAAATCCAGAAAATCAACTTTGTCGACTTCTGGTTCTTCTACGTAGGACGGGTCACATATGCCTTTAACTAAGCACATTTCTTCCAGGCGCGTATTTGGTGAAGCTATCTAATGTTTCACGATACGTAGATATACGGGATTGGTTCCAGTCGGGAGCAGGGTAGTCTGATCCCGGTATTCTTGTCATTGCTTGTCAGAGGATTGGATTATTAACATTATTGATCGAGACTTGACTATCAGAATGTGAGTGAATCAGGAAAGAAAATACGATAATTTGATGAATTGTTAAGCGAAACGGAGGAGATGAGAAACACAATACTGTAGGGAGGAATCGAAGGGACAAGTGGAAGAGCTATAGGTCGTTTATCTTGAACTGACGATATGAAGCTAGTGTCCAGGGTAGGAATGAAGGGTGCAACACTTTTATCAGAATATAACGGTTTAGATGGAGTACTGTCGCGGAGACTCCTGAAGTTGATGATATGAAAATCCACATCACGTTTAATTTCTACTCTTGAACATTCCTAACTCATGTTCTAAGTTCATTCTTGACTACCATTACTATTACAAAATGAAGACAAAAGTTATTCAAATCAGAGCTGGTAAGTAACATTTTATAAATACTGTAGTTTTAGTTGAATCATGTGTTCATGTTTGTTATCTATTGCGAGGGGCAAGCGCAAAAGAAATAATATATTATGTTTCTTTGTTTTTTCTCTTATTTATTATGTATACTTTTTATTTATTGTTGTTACTGATTTTGTTTTGCTTTACTTATGTTATTGAATTAATACAAAACATTGATACAAAAACATGGTTACACGTGGGTGTATGAGAGGGCGGGTAGTCAGTGTACACCTCCCTCCCACAGAAGGGACTTTTCGAAATATTTAAGAATTACGTGCCAATAGACGTTATCCATCATTTTAGGAGTAAGATGTATTCTATATGACTGTCGAGATTTGTCATGGAGTAAAAGGGGAATTTCACCCCAGAAACGTGATCTGGTGATGTTTGCTGAAATGAATATGAAGAATCATGAGTGAACAACTGAGCGGTAAAACATTATAAAAGTAATGATTGGATGGACTTTTGTGTATCGTTAACAATTACTATTAATCGTGACGTCACTTACGAGCTGCAGCCATTTTGACTTGTACATGAAAATTAAACATCCAAATGTTATCAATAATATAATACAAACACATAATTATATAAGTAGTTGGCCCACCTTTATTCTTCTATGAATTCGTGAAAACAAGCAGAGAATTTCTTTTTTAGCAACGAAAATGAGAAATAAGTGTATTTTCATGTACTATATAGAGCCATGGTGAGTTGCTCGTTTTAGCCCATTTAATTGTATTAATTTGTTTTGGACAAATCCATACAAATTAAAACTGTTCACCATTGGCATGTAGAAGGGAAAATACATATGAGGCGTGTGTACTTAATTGGTAAAATGAAACTATGTTATAGTGCGCGTGATAAAGGGGCTTACCGATGCATTGTGCTAGACTTCAAGTTATATAGACCCAGGTAATTGGAATGTCTGGATCAATAGAATTTAGCACACAGTGTTGATTGATAATGACATGTGGTTCTTTCACACCGAAAATAGCATGACGTACTGATGACGTGTACATATACCGCCAAAATCGATTTAAAAGCGATAACAGGCAGCATGGAGTTCATTTCGCCAGTGACGTTCATGGAGTATTAAGGCACTCGTTATTTTGGATGCAGCGTGAAGATTCCGATTGGCTGGACAATAGCATAATATTTTGCCATCCACATTTTCCGAGAATATGGGAAGTAAACGTTTGTACATCAAATTTGGTAAGTTTTCTACTACATTTATATATGAATACTTTAATTTTTTATTTTTACCAAATTAAGATTTTAAAATCTAAAACAGTAATTTAATGCTACCGTGATATCATTTATCAAAATATTTTAATGTGAAAATACTGTTTGTAAGATGTACATTCACATACATGTATGAATAGTAATAGTATATGGTTATATCTCTATAGGCCATCTCCAAAAATATCAGTTTGTGGATTTGATTTCAGCTTAATAAATTAAACAACATAATGTTGTTGAATAGTATATGAATTATCATAATGTATTGTAGGTTTTAATTTTACGATTAGGCTATTTACGTTCAGTTACCTACATAATGTTAATTTAGCATTATAACCTTTATTGGGACAATGAGCACAGAAAATTTGGCTCCGCCTGGAAAGCTGCATCACTTCTTGCGATCCCTCACACTTTCCCTAAGTTGATTTCATATCCTCCAGGCTTGTGTCAGGTTTATATAGCTTCTGACCATCGATCAATGACTCTTGTGACTTTTGAAAAGTGACAATTTTGCATTTAATGTGTGATCACTAATGCATGAATCGACGTATCAATCTCATTTTCACACAGAAGTTAGTCAATATGATTGTGTAGGAACAACCCTGCCAAGTTATATTGCTAAAAAACCTTTTCGTTTAAAAGTTACACTATTTTGATTAGGGGGGGGGGGGGGGGGACTTACTTTTTTGTTGTGCTAAGTAGAATAATTTATGTGGGGGTAAAAATGTCAGGGGACAAACTTCAGAGTGAAACGTATCAGTGGCAAAAGGTGTCAGATAAAAAACTTCAGTGGACAATCTGCCCGAGGAAGACATGTCTGAAGAACAAGTGTCAGAAGAAAAAAGTCAGTGAAAACAGTGTAAGAAGAAAATGTCTTTGGAAACAATGTCTGTGACTGTTATACTGTGTTTGGTAATGTTGGCAGTGTCCATGTAAATGTAAAGTCATGAGAGAACGTATCTGATGTATTTTCACACATTCGCCTCTTCATCCTCCACCCCCTCTTTCAATCTACTATAAATCAATATGCGTATTACATTAATCTTTACTCAGCACAACACGAAAGATAAGTCTCATGATGTTATTTTGGGTGACAGACGTTGGTTATTAAAGATCGTTGAACAGAGGTGTTAAGTTGAATCAGATCGATATAAATTATAGTTAAACTGAAATATAAACGTTTGATTGGTAAGATTACAAATTAGCAGTATAATTAATATATTTCTGAATTTTAGGTTCAGGTTTCTTACAAATATGTTTTCCCCCAATTTTGTATCGAAAAATGTGAATGTGAGTTTTGGTTAGCATATTACAGTATTTAGATCGACAGATTGTTAAGAACAAAGTTTAAGTCACTTAAATAGGTGTTTCAAAAAATGTTTCAAAAAAATATGCCCAATGTTAACATCTTATTCATAAAAAGAGAATAGAGCAATTACAGTTCTACTGAAACAAAGTAGAAATAACCTTACATACATAAACAATTACAAATAAACTGTATGTTCAATTCAGTAACTCCATGGAATAAACATAATTGATGTTATAACAAAAGATAAAAGGAACTAAGACATGCTACTTCCTCACATCTCCTTTACCACCCCCCCCCCCCCCCCCCTTTAGCCCAAGAAAAAACCTATCCTCACAAAGCACTGATCGCACCGACATCATAAACCCATTCCAGTATATCTGCTAATTTTGATTTCAACATAAAGTATAATTGCTTAACAATATAGAAAGCTGTCACATTCAACTAACGAGAGGAGAAACCCAAAACCTTATTACTAATTAGCGAGTTCCCTATACTCCCAACAAAATACAATTATCATATTACTTTGTTATCGTTTTCCCATTTTTGTAAGACAGTAGTCTGTGAACCCCTAATTTACCTTTTTTCAATAGCAACTTTTTGTTCTTTTTTTTCATAGTCCAGAGTTATTTTCTGTATTGTTTGTTCAGAAGGAAGTACACCTATTGTTCTAGAAGAATAAATAGTATGCTTTAAAAAACAAATAATATAGTTACAATATTTGACTCTATATAATGTACCTGCCAAACCTACAAACATTGTTTTCCAATTACATTCCTTTTTTAATCAAATCAAAATATTCAATTATATCTAGCGAAAACCACGTATAAACATTTAAAAAATAAATGTGAATATGTCTCGACCTCATTCTTACAAAAAGAGCATAAATTATCACTAACAAATGCAAACCTAAATAGATGTTCTTTTGTATATGGTGGCCTATGCAATAACTTTTATTGAAATTCTCCCAAGTTACCCCCAAAACTTCGCTCTTTGATCTTACAAATATTTTCTTCAGTCCTTCATTACTATAATCAATATTATGTCCATCCCCAATACACAAATTATATTCATTTTGAAGATTTGTAACTAAATATTCATACATATGCCTAGATTTGAAATCTATTATTATTCCTGTACATCCTGAAACTTGTAATCTAATTTCAAATTTTCGATATCTATACATGAATAGAGTTGCGCATAGCTAAATCATCTTCTCATTTATGAGGCAATGCATAAAAAATAGCATGAATCTTTAATAATCCTTCACTTTTTATTCCCAAGCCTAAAAAGTGACCAACAGATCTCAAACTACTATTCAACATTATATCAGACACTTTACTTATACCTCAATGAAATAAATCTTGATCAAAGATCATTCGATTTCCTAAGCACACATGTATATTACCGTGTACTAAAACAAACAATGGGATTCATCTTCTCAATTTCAAAGTGCCACCAAAATACAATTAATTATATTACAAATATGTTATAGTGTTCCCATTTTTGCAAGTGAACCCCTAATTAACCTATTTTAATTTCTATTAAATCAAAATATTCAATTATATCTAGCCAAAACCACGTATAAGCATTTAACAAATAAATGTGAATATTTCTCAACCTCATTCTTAAAAAAAGCATAAATTATCACTAAAAAATCCGAACCAAATATATAGATGTTCTTTTGTATATGATGCCCTATGCAATAATTTATATTGAAATTCTTTCGATTTACCCCCCAAAACTTCGCTCTTTAATCTTACAAAATAAAGTATTCTTAAATTGTTCATTATTATAATCAAAAATATGTCCATCCCCAATAGACAAATTATATTCCTTTTGAAGAATTTAAAATATATATTCATACATGTGCCTATAGATTTTAAATCTATTATCATCATGTATATTGTGAAATCTGTAATCTAATTTCAAATTTTCGAATATCTGCATGAATATAGTTGCTCATAGCTATACAATATTTTCATTTATGAAGCAATCATAAAACATTATGAATCTTTAATAATCCTTCACCTTTTGTTCCAAAGCCTAAACAGTGAGCAACAGATCTAATCTACTATTCAACATTACATCAGACACTTTAATCATATACCTCGTTGAAATAAATCTTGATCAGAGATCATTCTATTTCTTAAGCACACATGTCTTTTACTAACAACAATGGGATTCATCTTCTCATATTCAAAGTGTCTACAATTTTCTATATCTTGCCAAGCTTTCAACATAAAAGTCTGGTACTTCGTTTAAATCTATCTTATGAATATCATAATCACATAGAAACACAAACCTCCCTCCTACTGATCTACAACAATAATCAAAGTAAAACTTCCATCCTAAATGCTTATCCCCATATACAGAAGACGTTTAAGCCACATTATTCGTTTTTATAAGAAGTTTTTACAACAATTTCAAAAGTGTTCATTCTAAGTCCCTAAAATTCATAATTCTGTTTTTCTCTTAATTCGATCCTTACCATTCCACAACAAAAAATCGAATGAGAATTTGCCAACGTCTTTATAAACCCACCAAGGTGCCGAAATTAAAGAAGAAACAAAATTTAATTTTGAAAGTGCATAACGTTTTCATGACTGCATTTTGCCCATCATTGTTAAACCCCTTTGCTTCCACCATCGTTTTATGTTACTTAAAGGGATCAAGTAACTTTGTTGACGGGTGCAAAAAGTGATGAAAGGTTGATGCAATGTATATTGTTGTTATCTCATATGTCCACAGGGTATTGTATGAACATTTCAAGTCAAATGAACATTGCATGGCCAAGTAATGAGCAAAAATGCAAAGTGATATTCAGTAACTCACTGCACTCACTTTTTACAAAAACTTTTTTTCAAAACTCCAAGGGAGTTTTTCTTATCTGAATACTTTGATCGTACATATCTTTGTAACGAAAGGGAAATTTGAAAAACCGAAACCGGTCCCACGATTTCATTGTTAATACGAATACAACAAGGTATGAGGGAACCGCTAGAACTAAAATTTTATTTTGAGGATTTGGAGTATGTTACTAAGTCTCTTTAATACTTTTTTATAATTTAAAATCATCTTCCGTATTTTGTGTAATACACACCTGAAATCTTTATTTCATGAAATAGATTTTCAAATGTGGGTTCCCCTGGTATTTCAGTGTCACAACCCATCCACAAAAAGTTATTTTTCCTAATTTTCTCAAAATCTTCAAAAATCTTTTGGAATCTTTTTATAGATTTTATGTCTTTAACAGAATACATCTTCAGCATACATTACTTGTTTAACTTCATAGTCTCCAAATTGTTCTCCTTGAAAATTAGCATATTTCCTTATAACAAGAGCCAATGTTTCAATGGCTATTAAACATAAATAAGGCGAGAGACGATCTCTTTGCTTCACCCCTCTCAAAATATAAAAATAACCCGTTGAATGCCCACCATTCATAACACAACTACTTATATGTTCATAACAAATCTGTACCCAATTACAAAAAGATTCACAAAATCCAAATAATTTCAATACATTAATTAAGCACACACACCCACCAACACTCACGCACACGCACACGCACACGTACGTACACGCACACTCGCATACATTGACCTTTTTGTTCTGGCATTTTATCCAATAACATTCCCCTGCATGTTTTAAAGGGATAGATGAGTTCTGGCATAGAGGGCGCTACACAAAAGAGTTCTTTGTGAGATAATGAAAACCGGAGTGCCTAAGACAAATTCGAAAGAGCATACAACTTTAATGAAATAATCAACTTATTTAATCAAAATCGATTAAGAAATGGCTGAAATATCCATAAACGTAATAATTTGTAATAATTATGGGGCCCCGTAATATCCGATCATTTTGGACCAGCCGTTAACAGATTTTAAAATGCTTCTCATTTCCAAAATGTACACATTTTTTTTGTTAATAGTTGTTGATTATTTCTCTATCTAATCACCATTTCAACAAAACATCACACGCACAATATTTTATTTAAATTGGTTGAAACCGATGGGTGTTTAGATAGCGCTCTCTTGAGTTTGTACGGCTCTTTTTATTTTAATGATAACATGCATTTTACTTATTCATTTGTATTTTTGTTTTCCTTTCGAGCATGGTGGAATTATAAATATTATGTTGTACTGTAGGGGTACAGCATTTTGGTAACTAAAATTAAATTTGACCAAAAAAAGTACTCTCTTTACCAAAACTCAACTATCCCTCTAAACTGAACAACCATTTGATTGATTTTCGTGTGATATAATTCCACTAACATTTTCATCTTACATTCCACTGACATAGAACCAGGTCTACCAACACCTCTCTCCCTCTCTCTACTTGTGAGAGGAAATAATGTCAGAGAAAGGCAAGTCTGTGGATAGTCAGAAGCTATTATAAACCTGACGCAAACCCGACGGATAATAGATTAACTTATTAAAAGGATACTTTGTCTGAGGAATCACCGAAATAATGCAGCTTTTATATTAATTGTTTTAAACAAAGTGAAACTGACCAGAAATATAAAATAAATCAATGCAAATCAACAAAGAAATAGACTTTTACCAGGAGCACGCCTTATATATTTGTACACAGAATTTAAAAAAAAACATCACAACTGCAACAACAATATTATTTTGCTTATCTACTTCTGATAAATGGTGTCAAAACAACTTTCAATGACGGGTCCACTCTAGCTATTTCTTTGTTCATTTTCTTTTCCAATGACATTTTTACCTCTGATAATATTTCCTCTGACATTTGTACACGAAGCCCTGTATTGTCACCTAAAAGCTGACATTGGATGATACACATTCAGTGGTATCCATACTAAATTCGTTTGTTATATCACTTATTAAATATTCAGGGGCCCTACGGCTGCTGTTACCTGTGTTATTACTTACGTCGATGTCAATCGGGTCCGACGTCACCCACGTGGCAATTCCTGCAAGATCGAATGCAAGTTTGCCATGTGACGCAGACATCGACGATGCAGCCACGACAATGTACTGGTACTACGGCGGTACCTCGAGCGAAAATCTGCTGGTGAACCTTTTTAAGGTGTGCTTGTTTGTATCTTCTTTGTGTTTGTTTTGTTTACTACTATTTTCGATTGTTTGATTGTTCGATTGTTTCCAATATGCATATCTCTATTTTGTGTACATTATTATAATTCATTTGTAATGTTTTTTTGAAGTAAGAAAAATTGAACTTAAAAAACAAAATTGAAATTAATATACAATATGAATAATTTAAGAGATATTGGACAGATTAAGCGGAATAAAGTTTATAAAGTATGATATACATCATTTGTATATGCCATTTAGACTATAACATTTTCTTTGCCTTCTTTTAATCACAATATATTTCTGGTCAGTTTCCTTATATGTTTGAATTCACATTTACCACTCAGAACATTTACCCTTAATGAATTCGATTTACCCTTAATACAAATAAATCTACAACATTTTGTTTTTCTAGGAATTGTTTTAAAACCAATAATCAATGTTATCTTTCAGGGAGTTGTATACCCACGGACGTCGAATCATGATATGACCTTAGACGACCACGCACTTCATATACGTGATGTCGATGAACAGGAAAACGAAGGGGTATACTACTGCGTCGTCGTGCCAAATCCGATGCAGGGACCACCAGTTACAAGCTCCGTTTATCTCGATGTCTTTACACCAGGTATATAGGCCTTGTCAACACACATAATGACATATGACATATCATGTTGTCATGTTGGTCATAATTTCTAAAGTCATGAAACTATCAGAGACCACATAATATAGGTTTTCTCGCTCAATTTTACACTTTTTAAAATCGAATTCATTAAGGGTCATTCAAATTCACGCATTGCCGCGTAATCGTTGGTATCGGTCTTTCAAATTCCGAATAAGTGCAAACGAATTCATGCATACGCATACGGTTTCGTGAATAGACACGATAGTTCATTTATGGGCACTCGAATTCGCGAATGTGCAATAGCGCCAGCGTGAACTACGTGCGATTTTGAATGACCATTGATGAACAGGTATGCTCTTTGTTCAAATTCACTTGCTCAGACACGATTTTGAACGACTATTTACGAATTCGAATGCTGCTTTGACACGGCGATCGCAAATCGCGCGAATTCGTTTGCTCCTTATATCAATTTGATTGTCACAATCGCGAAATTGAGCGGGAAAACCTATATTATACAGTAAGAAGGCAGTGTTTTTCTTTTTCGAAAATTATATTTAAGACTTCAGTCACATACCAACATCATTGTAAGGTTCTTCTGAATAACGTGTCGTAGCTCCAAAGAAAATTGATGTCAGATGTATTACTGCTTATTATTTTAATCTTACTGCAATTGAAAAGCGTTCTGTCAATAAAATATTATGCTCTTTCAAATCTTACACTCAGTTTCTTGCTTCTTAGTTCAATCATAAATAACTCCATAATTAGGGAGACATTTGTAAATTCAAATCTCTTTTCATTTTGTTGGTACCATTATACAAACAGCAAGGTACTATAGGAAGATCCAATTGATTTTCGTTGAATTTGGCGGAGTAAATGGATCACTTTAACAATCAAGTATCATAATTGTGTTACAAAATATAACCCTTTAGTTAACTTCTTAACTTGTATCATATTAAAACAGTAACACATAACATTATTATTATTATGTACATTAACACTTCTGTGGCACAGAGCATTTTGTACATTGCCTGCACCTTATTTGTATGATTATACATTATTTGATGGAAAATAAGGTTCTTCTCTCCATTTGTTTTCTAATATTTGTAGAACCAACAACACTGCCCGCCACAACAAGCACGCCGACAGCTTTATTGTCAACTACGGCTCTCCCACTAAAACATGTAGAAGGTCTGCTGTTTAAATTACCAGCAATACCAACTACGAAAAGAGCAGTAAACACGGCAACAACAGGAACAGAAACTGCATCAAGAATATCTGCGTCGTCATCGCAAGCACAAGAACATGGGATGTCATCCAACAGAGGGACAACATTATCTTCAGCATCAGTGCAAATGAGAGCAGTGCCCGGCGAAGCTGATCCACATGCAGAGGCTGGAGATAATCTTGAACAAACTGGTGAGAATACATCCATATGCAAATTAGGACTTGCCGGCTACTGGCCTTGGGCCACACAAAAAAAAGTTTCAGGCCACCAGCATTACAATGCTACCACTCCGACATGGAAAGGAATTGATTATGTGACTCATCTTTAGTGATGATAAATTCGTATTCTTGTTAGTGTACAATTCATATTTGAAAACGATAAACTGTTAATTTTGAGTCATAGCTTGCATGAAATCATAACCGTTTTCGATTGTTTGTACGTATGAAAGGTTTTAATCTATAAGATTACACTATCAGACCCTACACCTCATATAAACTACCAAAACAAGTTAAGGACCACTTTTTCTTAACTCTTGCATTTTTTCAAGTAATGAGTGAGGTTGTAGAATAGGTATTGGATTTCAATAAAGTATTACATTGTTTCACTGTTTCCTTCTTATAACTGTCATTATCCGACTTCCATAGGCGTGACCGAGTCTCCTTCAGCGACACCGATCGTTTGGATTGCAGTCTTTAGCGTCTCATCTGTAATTATCGTGGTGATAATTGTATGTATCTTGTTCATCGTGTTGGCAAAGAGAAGACGGAAAAGGCACCAAGATGGTGAGTTGTTGAAGATATTAACCATCTTTTGCAGACATATCCAAGTCCACTACAACTTTTCCAGGTACCACACAGATAATACGTACACATTTTAGATGAAATTTTGGTCAAATGATGAACAAATATGTTGGCTGACTCTTAGCCATAGTGTTCTAGTGGGTTTAAGTAATCCTCATTATAGTTAACATTATTCATACATATCTCTATATTGAATTGGAGATTTAATTTTTAAAAATGCTTTCCTACTTATAAAAGGGACAACAGTCAGGCATTAAAGTACCACCATATAAACACACACAAAAAAAGTAAGTCCCCCCTAATCAAAATAGCGTAACTTAAAAAAGGAAAAGTTTTGAGCAAAATAACTTGGCAGGATTGTTTCTACACTTATTGACTAACTTATGTGTGAAAATGAGATTGATCCGTCGAGTCATGCATGAGAGAGCTTACATTAAAGGCAACATTGTCACTTTTTAAAAGTCACATGACTCTTGTGACTTTTGAAAAGTAACAATTTTGCCTTTAATGTGTGCTCACTCATGCATGACTCGACGGATCAATCTCATTTTCACAAAGAAGTTAGTCAATAGGTGTATAAACAATCCTGCCAAGTTATTTTGCTCAAAATCTTTTTCTTAAAAAGTTACGCTATTTTGATTAGGGAGGGACTAACTTTTTTGTGTGTGTTTAGTTGTATAGTCGATTCCAACAAATGTGTACATCCTTTATAAGGGGAGGGCCAATGTCGAAAAAAAGTGACTTTAGGTTGCCAGATCTCCACAACAAGTTTAAACCGATTCTAATTGCAAGTATTTTTAATGAGACAACCTAATTCAGAGGTCTACCTCAAAAAATGTGTTGCGAACACCTCCAAATCCAAGATGGCGTCCAAAAAGGCAGCCGTTTGGTATTGCTATAAATAATTGGCGAGATTTCCCAAACGACACCTTATATCCACATTATTCTGCAATCATATTAAAGACAATAAAACTTCCTATAATCTGATACCAAGCACCGTGAGGTTCATGATATGTATCACGGTCATTTTTAGCCCCAAACTCAAATTGTATGCATTTTTCCCCAAAATATGAAATTATTGATTTACATAATTACGTATAAATCGATAATTGTATTAGCAGTCAAATTAATACTTTTCAAGAAACTGTCCGATTATATCGACAATACTCCCTGAAAATTTCAAGTGTATACCGTATCTGAACAAAAAGTTATAGTTCTTGGAAGTCAGCATTAGATATCCACAAAACGGGTAGTTTTGCATAATTTCTCATGCTATACAGGGTGTCTCAAAAATATGTAATCTTAATAAGAGGATTTGTATACCAAATGATTGCGTCAATTTCGAGACACCTTCAATTCCAGTTATGAACAAATACAAACACAAAAACATTTCTTGTAATATGATGAATATTTCACCATCATTATGTAGTCCGCGTAGATGTCGTGTCTGTCCTGTATTTGTTTAACTGCATTTATCATAAATCAAACGCTAAAAGTGAACTTAATTCCACTCCACATGGAGCATTCCAGTCACCTGCATACTGACGCGCATGCCATGTATATTGCGAATTCGAATCATACTGGGTGTCCATGATGTGTTTAAAGCAGTATCAATATCATGCTCCTTATCTTTAATAAGTGTCTTACTGAAGTACATAATATGCGGGACATACTGTAATATGTGCAGAGCGTATCTAGCTTAGAACACCATCTTGATCGCGAGGAACGCACCCTTCATGCCCTTCATATATTATTACATGTACCCGGAGACAATAAAGGTCTATACAATTTGTCTGACTCAGTATTAAAACAAAACAAACTCAATTGCTAAACTAATATGCATAACACCGAAAAGCCTCAGCAAGTCGAATGTTAATTTTTTTGCACTACACTGTACTCGTGTAACCATGGTAACAACAGCTGATTATGGACAAAAATATACCAAATCAACAAATTAAAAACTTGAAAATAGCAGCTATAGGGTGTTATTTCACATGTGATTTGTTTTCCTAAATGTTCACGCAAAAATAATTGTGCATAATGCGGCTTGTAGTAGCCAGATATATGATTTATTGTATTAGTAGTCAAATTAATACTTTTCAAGAAACTGTCCGATTATATCGACAATACTCCCTGAAAATTTCAAGTGTATACCGTATCTGAACAAAAAGTTATAGTTCTTGGAAGTCAGCATTGTTGTTGTTACTATGGTTACAAATGTACATGGTGGTACAAAAAGTTACCCTAAGATAAACCTAATAGCCTCTTAAAAGTGTTTTCCGAACCCTGAAAAGGTCTAGCTAACTGTGGTGTTCCGAATAATAATCATCTTAAAAACATAATTATCCAGATATGGTCGCTCCAACTGTAAATGACGAGCGCCTCCTATTCGAATATTGCACGATGTACTTTGCATGATGGATTTATTAATGCAGTGAAATTACCGATATACTATTTTCGTGTACTATTGCAAACCGATGGCGGCATATTTATGACATAAAAGAAGAAAACTGAAGGTTTTGCTAAAAAAGGGTATCAACAATATGACATTATTTAGGAGAAATTCTTGAATAAAGTCCGTAAACAAGAATTATATTTATTGGCGCACCCTGTATAGTGTTCGAAATCGTACAAATTTGCTGTATTTTGTCAATATCAAATGCTGAGTTCCAAGAACTATAACTTTTTGTTCAGATACAATATACATTTGAAATTTTTAGAGAGTATTGTTGATATAATTGGACAGTTTTTCGAAAAGTATTAATTCAACTGCTAATGCAATTATCGATATATCCCGAATTATGTAAATCAATAATTTCATATTTTTGGGAAAAAATGCCTACAATTTGAGTTTGGGGCTAAAAATGACCGTGTTACATATTCTGAAACCCATTGTGTTTGGTATCAGATTATAGGATATTTTATTGTCTTCAATATGACTGCAAAATCATGCTTATTCCAGGTGTTGTTTGTGAAATATTGTCAATAATCTATAGCAAGTCAAAACGGCTACTTTTTTGGACGCCTGAACCTCTGAATTAATTTGTCTCACTAAAAATACTTGCAAATAAAATTGGTTTAAACTTGTTGTGGAGATCTGGCAACCTAAGTCCTTAAGGAAGCCACTTTTTCGATGTTGGCCCTCCCCTTATTAAGCGGGAACCAACAGCAGCAAACAAAACATTAATTGCGACACAATATTCATTTATGAATTCAATAATACAGGGTGACCCCCCAAAAAACGGAACGGGGCACTTCCCAAAATATAAACCGAACACAAAAAGTAACTTCACCCCTAGATAATTGCCCATAATTTCATTACCGATTATTGTTTCGAAATGTCATCTTACCACAATATTGGCACAGTTTTTATGTTCGATATGTGCGGAAATCAGAGATATTCATTACTTTATGGCTGGATGAGCACAGATTAAAGACAAAATGGCCCAATTCAAAAGTCACAAGGTATTGCGCGTGGCTGTACATTGTTGTGAATCCGCACATGTGGTGGAATGCATTGATCATGGTTTATGAAACAATGCTGTTTGATATTCCATTAATTTTGATTTTTTTTATGGCACATGTCGTAAAATGCATTAATTGCAATTGTAAAACAGTGCATTTTTTCATTTTCCAACTCTCAATAATTTGTAATGATGATAATACTTTTGCGAATTTTGAAATATGACTATTTTTTCTGTAATATGTGCTCACTCAACCATGGATTACCTCTTATTTTTACACATTGTTTTCCTTACTACCATATGAATATATTGGCAAGACGAAATCTCGAAACGATTCTTTGTTATGAAATTATGGGCAATTGCTTAGGGGTGAAGTTACTTTTTGTGTTCGATTTAGTATCACAGTGATTATGTCCATCGGATAGTGTGTCTTTTCCAATGAAAACGATACGATAACAGTAATTTTGGTCGTGTAGTTTTTGTTTTAGGGCGCTCTGAGCATGCTGAGGGACACCATGTCAGGTTCCTATTTTTGTCAATTTTACCAAATCAGGGTCTGATAAATCGCACTTACTGCCTGTCATAGCATTGAACAACGAGCAATACGCGCGCTATTTTTGGTATGTATAATTCAGCTGTGTGCCGAGATAATGGGTATAGTTGGTCGACGCTATGACGGGCAGGAAGTGCAAATTATCAGGCACTGACTTGGTTAAAATTGACAAAAATAGAAATCTGACATGGTGTCACTCAGAGCGCCCTAATACAAACCAAAATTACTGATCTTGGTATAGTTTTTCATAATCATAATGTAACACACACTTATTAACTTGTCATATTATTAGTACTTGTTGAATGGACTCCATTAAAAGTGTAACGCAGTGTGTTTTGGTGTTTCCTCCTTTCCAGGTATGCAGAAGGGTACAACTGGAGAAACTTCTGATATTAGGTGTGATGAAACGGTGAAAATGAGTTTGAATGGAGGTTTACCACTCAGAAACACCGACATCGTATCCGAGAATGAAAAGATGTTATAACCTATACTAATTCGAAATTGACCTGATGTGTGACGAAGAAAGGATTTTCGGGGGGGGGGGGGGGCACTAATGTATAATGTAAGACGGGTATGTGTCGCTTAAAAGAACCCCGTTTTCACACCCGATTGCCGCTCAAAAGATACCCGATTTTCAAAAATTGCCGCTCCATAGACCCCCGGAATGACTTGGCTAGGTAGTTGAGTAGCGCCAAGTCCATTATTCTTCTTCTAGTCATCTCATTGGACCACCATTTGAGCCTTTTTGAGGGTTTCCGTAGGTCTTTGGTAGTCTTTGGTAAGTCTATGTATTTTGTAGTTTTAGTCTGCTCCTTAGACCCCTTAACTCCCGTTTCAGGGTTTTTGTAGCTCCAAAGACCCTATATTTTGTGCTTGTAGTCAGCTCTTAAGACCCCCATTTCAGAGTTTCGTGAGGCACACCCCCGTCAAAAAATAATTCGAGTGCCCATTGGGGGCTGTATTTTTTTATCATGATTTCAGCTTATGAGTTTCTCATTTTATCCCATTTGCCCCCTTCCTTGTCCTGTAGCGTCGCCACTTGTCACCATTCCTGAATTCTAAACAAGTCGTTGGTACCCTGGCATTTTATGTCCTTCGGCAAGACATGCTTACTCATCATGTACTTTACATTCTCTGTCCGACATTTTCCCAGGCCTAGTACCATTTTCTCTGATATTTTCTGTACTTGTATTCCTTTGACGTTTTAACATGAAGACTTCTATAACGTACCATTGAGTTAAATGCTCCCCATGAAGTGCAGTATGTGATTCCACGTATTATACATCTGATCACCGGGTAATGCTGTTACCCCGAGTAAACAAAACTAGTTTTAGTTGGTATGAATACTATTATTACTATTATCATTAGTATGATGATGGTTATTTTTAGTATTATTACTAGTTCTATTTTGTTCATTATCAATCTTGTTGTAAATACTATAATTATTATCTTTATTATTATTATATATGTGACTATTATTGTTGTTCTTGTTTTTATTCGTAAATCATTCTGATAATTTCTTAATGACACAATACTGAAAATTGGTGTCTTAATAATTTATTATAAATATATAATGTGTTCTAAATGTATTCAAGTTCTTGCCACTTTAATGCTTCATATTTGTTTGGTAATATCGATAGCAAACAGTATTTGATATGATGTTAACACTATTATACTGATTATAATTTGAACACTGCCTTTATTATACATACTACCTTTTGATATTTATATTCATCAAGCAGTATTTACTATCTATATAATAAGTATTTACTTCATGTATTCAAGTTTTATGCCAACCCTAACAATATCCACGTGTTACGTGCTGTTTGATATGTATTTAAGTATGTATATATTATTCATGAATTCATATTTATTTCTTTATCAACTAAGATATGTATTGATTTATTCATTTCAATCGTCCTTTTCAAAGTAGTTTCATTGGTTCATTGATATCATGTACTCGTTAATACAAGATTTCCGCATATTGGAGCTAACAAATAGCGACACGCTAACATAGGTTAGCCACAAAAGTGATGAATTAATTCACACACTTGATTTACATTGTGTATATACATTTAAATGGCAGATTATGACTTAATATAAACGCTTCATAATCAAGTATGTTTAGTCATTATATTCATTGCATATGTATTGTTTTAATGATTGGCAAAAGCATTTCCATAAATGTGCCTCTGAATGATATTGATATGTTCCAACGTCTGTTTTTATTTTTATAATGCTTATATATAATTATATTATTTTTCTTCCAAGTTAAAATAAATTATAGTCATCTGCAAATAATCTAAAATTAAAATATTTGGAAGAGTAAATCTTGGATATATACAAGAAACACTGTTGGTCCCAGAACAGACCCCTGATGAACACCGCATGACATTGGTTCATTAACAGACTGTACACCATTATAATTAACAAACTGTTATCTATTGGTCATATGTTTTTTTTAGTGTTACACCGCAATTTCCGTAGCGCTCTATTTGTTTTAAAGTATAGAATGGTCAATGGTTTCAAATGCTTTGGCAAAATCAATAAATACACCAACAGTTTATACGCCATATTTTAGAATTTGATTAATCAATTTCCAAATTCGTACTGATGTTCATACAATATATAATTGTGTTCCAAAACTGTCCACACACGATTTTTAACTATTTTTTCCATATACTTTACTTATTATTGGTAAAATTGAAATGGGGAATATAATTGCATGGTAAACTTCTATCCCCTATTTTAATATCGGTACGACTCTTGCCACTTTAAGTTTGTTCGGAAATATACCTGTTGATAATAAATTTAACATAATATACGCAAGAGGTTCACAAACAAAATCCTTTTTATCTGTTAACAGACTTACTGACAAATCATCATAGGCACTTGCTTTTGCTTGGTAAAGAGTATTAATCACATATTTTACTTCTTTATATTTTGTATTTGTGTCGTCAATTTTACTTGCAAGATTTATACAAATATTAGCAATGAAATGACCAAAAGTATTAGCTATTTCAGTAGGAGTAGTTACATCTACATTATATTTTCCTTCAAATGGTTACTTTTCTTAAAAGTCTTTGAATTTTAGTATAATTTTGTGCAGTACCTTTCTTATTTAGCAATTCATGTATAGGTTTTTTTTCAAGTCTTTTTCAAGTTATGTTTATCCCTTTGAAATGGATTATTATGATGCATCTGTTATGCTCTTCTTAACACGGTCGTTAATACGTTTTTATATTATTGATACTTTTCTAAGTATTTTTTAGTCTAAGTTTTTATTTATTTACCGTTGTATTGCTTTTGTAATCCAAGATTTGGATTTATCTTTGACAGTAACACTATGTCTTCTTTGTTCATTGGGCGCGTTCTTATCGCATATTTGCTGAAGAAACGCATTGTAAGCATCATTTCGAGTACATACGAGTAAGTCTATAACCATTGCTCTGTCATCAAATAATAATTAAATTAATCTACAGAATAATTTCGAAAGTTTCTACAAGTTACATGTTTCCTGTTTGAAGCCAATTCAAAGAGGAGAAAATATGTCTACAAGGTTTAATTTAGTCAAAGTCGTGGGTGGCTTCAACAATATTAAGTTCTGATGTGTTCGTATAGTAATTGTTGGCTTGATAGTTGTATCTCTGTATTGCGAGAAGGATAACCAAATAAGAAAGTAAGAATATAATAACTCTTTTCCGCCCATTTGGACTAAGAAAAAAACAAATATAGATATGCGTAACTCCAAAGGCATTCAACATATTTCAGCAAAGGTCATTAGACCGCCATAACTGAAATTGAAAATGAAAGATCAAAAGTCTACCATAGGCAAACCTATTGTAAAGGTGTATTGTAAAAATGTTCAGTCATCTCGACATATTTGTGTTGTTTAAACGTGCAAATAAAGAAAAATAATGAGTGCAGAAAATGAACCTCCATGTCTCATGACCCGTCCCCACCCAATCACCCACTTACACACAATGTGCACTCACGACCGTTCAAATGCTTTTCTTATCTGACGGAATGCCAACCGCGATAAGTCACATATTCATGGTAATATTCAATGATAATATATATATGTTATTTATCTACTTCAATACAATCATTATTCGTTATGAATCTGTTGACGCTATGCCCTCTTCACAAAACATGATCCCCTTTTTCAGAAGGAAAACAAACATTTCGTTTCATCCGTAGTTAGCTTGTAGCAAAGAAAATACAAAAGATAAGCTTAATCGCCGCAACTATCGATTGTAATTATCTTCAAAATTAGCATAAATGAGTCATAAAGGCCAATGCATAGTGGAGATAAGAAAAATGGATTTAATTTTAATAATATCAATCGCCATGTTTAAATTAGTTCATACTTATCATAATCAAAACTTTGTCAATACTTGAGGCTCAATACGTGAGCCTAACTCATTTGGGGTGACATTTAAAAGCTACAAGAAATTTGATTTATAAAAATATAAATCGCAATTTGTACTTCAAACACATGTATTTTCATATCAGCGAGGAAACATCGCAAATTTAGTAAAATTAAATATCGGTAGTCATATGTATAAGAATTGTTATACGAACGTTATGCCATAATGAGAATGTGTGAGTTTGCATTATATTGTGTATGCATTTATCTTAGCCCTTATCTCGAGCAATATGAACTATAATTTTCACCATAGCATAGATGTAATCACGTGTGTTGACTCAATATAATATTAATGTGCATAGCAAAGTAGCTACTGGCTGTTTATAAACGCGTTTGGTCGCGTTGCATAATTCGCAATTTCAATACATTTAATGAATATTATTTCAAAAGTAAATTACAACAATTGGGCAAAACAAATCTTCTGGTCAAATTGCGATTATGTCTGCAAGTCAATGAGTGTGTATGAGAGTGTCTATCACAATACCATTGAATCCTCCTTTCCCCTTGAATTTCCAGTAGCTTGCACACGGCTTCTCAATTTGTATTACATTTGTTTAAAACCAAATTTAGACAAGTTCTATTGAAAATATTGATAAGTTGTGATAAACCTTGCAATAGTACCACACCCAACAAGAATTTACAATTTTCAGCTATCTTCTCCTTCAATATGGATTTAATTCATGGCATACTTTTGGACTTATTCACATTCAAAAGTGTCAAGTGTTTTATGTAACGCCCAGTATTAACATGTATCAAACACTATACAAATATTGATAACAATACAGTATGAGTCACAAGGTACACGTAAATACATAACTGTCCACCAGGGTTCGATTAAAACCAGACTCTTTTGGTGACGCATAGTAACGACGTTTCAAAACAAATACATACATGAGCTAGACATGTTGTAATCACGTTACCTCATGTAAGTAGCAATTTGGCGCGCCAGATTATTGGTACCATTTTATGAACCAGTTTGGTCTCTCGAGAACGTCCGTCTCCCGGTCAGAAAACGGAAGTTGTTCTTCTGGTGTAGTTTACTAGTGAAACATCGAGTTGCAAAACCATGCCTTTTTATCAGGTAACATATTCATATTATATTCATTTCTTTTAAAATGTTGATTCGGCGTTATTATGTGAAATCAATTGCTTCATTATACTTTAAAATTCATGCAAGTACATACTTATGCCTGGATATTATAATGTATAATAATAGACAATGATGCATACAAGTGAAAGGGGACCAATACATACAGCTTCGGCTTCTTCCTATATATATATTTGAATAATCCATGACTTTGTGGATAAAGACAGACCCACCGTCGATGTCTTCGTGGACTAGTGGTGCAGGCGTCGGCGTTCAAAATTGGAGACCAGGGTTCGAGTCCTCATGGTGGAAAAAGGTTTTCGACCAGTAATTTTTTTTTTCATTTGAAGAAACCAAGGAGGAACATTTTTTAAAGCAACGCTATTATTTCTTCTTGTTCAATCATGTATGTTTATTCTTTGCAAATATGATAATGTGACTGATATTTGTGTGTTTGACATTTATTTATGAGGTGAGCATTAAAACCAAAGAAGACCATAAAGGCATACATTTTCTTTTCATTCCAATCCAAATTACAATTCACGCCATAGGAAACTAGTATCAGCATGTGTTATTCAAAGAGCACTCCAACTAACTATTCATCATGTGTCAGTAAAACTACATACATGAAGTTGGAAATCAGATAACAAAAGTGAACAATAGGCAAACCTATTCAAAAGGTGTATTGTGAAATGTATGATCACCGCCAAATAAACGGGTGTGGTTCGTTATTCCGAAGGTTCGTTATTCCGAAGTTTCGTTATTCCGAACACGCAAATGTCCTATACCTGAGTGTTCGTTAATCCGAAAATGAAATAGGGTTCGTTAATCCGAACATTTGTTTCATTATTCCGAAGGTTCGTTATTCCGAAGGTTCGTTATTCCGAAGGTTCGTTATTCCGAAGGTTCGCTATTCCTAAAATGAAATCGGGTTCGTTATTCCGAAGGTTCGTTATTCCGAAGGTCCGTTATTCCGAGGGTTTGTTATTCCGAAGGTTCGCTATTCCTAAAATGAAATCGGGTTCGTTAATCCGAAAATGAATTTGGGTTTGTTATAATGCTATAATTTCATATAAAGAGATAAAATAAACTTAAATGTTTGATTGGTTTGGCCAAGGGAGGGAAAGAGGGAGGGGTATTCCTAATGCAGGCTGTAAATTAAATAAACAAAACACAAACTATAGTATTATAACAAGCCCGATTTAATTTTCGGAATAACGAACCCGATTTTATTTTCGGATCAACGAACCTTCGGAATAACGAACCTTCGGAATAACGAACCTTCGGAATAACGAACCTTCGGAATAACGAACCAGATTTTATTTTCGGATCAACGAACCTTCGGAATAACGAACCTTCGGAATAACGAACCCGATTTTATTTTCGGATCAACGAACCTTCGGAATAACGAACCTTCGGAATAACGAACCTTCGGAATAACGAACCTTCGGAATAACGAACCTTCGGAATAACTGAACCTTCGGAATAACGAACCTTCGGAATAACGGACTGTAACCAAATAAACAACGTGCAGACTCATGACCGCCCCCGCCCCAACTCATTTCACAAAAATGTGCACTTTGGTCTTTATACCGGTAACGGGCTTTTGTATATGTTACGGAATGCTTACTGCGATAATGTAATATATTTATTTAAAGAGCTTTGTTATTGGGCAATCATAGATCCATAATTAGATCTTGGTTTTCCCCACCTATTCATATTTGTGGGATTCCTGGAGCCAGTTGGTTCAAGCTAGTATGTAAAGGTGAAATAAATGGTGATGTCACCAGCTCTACTATATGATTTAAAAGGACAGTACAGTTTTGGTCAAACATAACTTTAGTAACTAAAACTTGTAAGTTATTATAATCTAACAGTTATAATCCAATGATGCTTGAATGGTAAAAAAAACATGCAGGGCTGTTTTTATCCCAACATCCGACATTAACACTAGAAGGCGCCTTCCAGACACCTCAAGTGTAAACCATTAGAAAATGTGGATGTGATGTTAAGTCAAAAAGTTTTATTGGTAAGGTGCTGAATTATGAATATCTAATGTATGAAACAATTAATGTCGAATATATATAAGCAGAAAATATGTACACAATTATGGTTGTGCTTCTATATTTTTTTTGTATGTGTCCGAGGAGTGTATAATATGTTTGTATGTATGTATGTTTATATGTGAGTGCTTCTATAATATGTTTGTGAGTATGTACGTGAATATGTAGGATATGCGTGTTAATGCGTGTATGATTTGTTTGCTGTAATGTTTGTGTGTGTAAGTGTATAATCTGTTTATGACTATGGATTTATGTATGTTAATGCGTGTATAATTTGTTAGTGCGTATGTGTGTGTGCGTGCTAGAGTGTGTGGTTGGGATTTATGGCATCGTGTGTATGCTTTTTTTATGAATGGCGTATATGTATTACTGAATATTGCTTTTCCTTTACGCAAATAACTATATATATGTACATATACATACTAATGTTTGCATATAATTGTTTGGATGTCGCATTACTAACGTATAACTTCAAAGCCATGCAGATTATAAAATAAGGAAAACGTACACTCTTTAGGTATTAAGCTAAGATCCCAAGAAATATCAATTAATTGGTACTAATAATGTCGAAAACTTCGAAACGAGTAAGCAGGAAATCTCAAATATACACAATGACCTGAGCTCATGCATCAAGAAAGGTTATATATACTGGTGGTTTAAAAGGATAGATGAGTTTTGGTATAGATCGAGGGCGCTTCAAGAAATAATTGTTTTGTTAGACAATGAAAAACTGAGTATCAAATGTGAAAGAGCATACAATTGTTATGACAGAATAAACTTTATTTGTTCAAAGTCGCTTCAGAAACAGCTGAAATATCAATAAATATATCCGATCAGAATAAATGTGGGATGCCACATTTATTCGATGATTTATTACAAACAAACAAATGCTTACTCTTTTTCAAACATTTACAAAACAGGTTTTTAAATAGTTGTTGATGATATCTCTATCTAATCATTATTTTAACAAAATATCACATGCATATTTAACCAAAAAATGGTTGAAACCAATGCGTTTAAAGAGAGCGCCTCTTGTGTCTTACCCGCTCTTTTTGAATGATAACAGGCTTTTTACTTAGTCGTTTGTCATTTTGTATACCTTTCAAGCATAGTGGAGTTTTAACTATTAGTTTGTAATATTATGGTGCAGGTTTTAGTTTGTAAAATTGAGTTTGACCACGTTGACAAAAACTCAACTATTTCTTACGTCGTGGAAATGGTCGTCTATAATTTTTTTGGGGGGTATTTCTTAGAAATGTAACTGCTCCAGATTTCCTAAATTAACAACCAGTGCACAGGACATACATATTTGTGCCCTGAAAAAAACAGATTCATTATACATAGTATCATATATAAGTGCATGTAGAGTTCATAGACATAATTAGTTTGCATGAATTGATCGCCACATTAACAATAAATACGGTCATGGTTTGTTTGGCACAGATTTTTTGTCTCTTTATTGTCCAGGTTGATCACGCGCTCAAGTCGTTTAGAATATGACGCATTATTACTTCATTAATATGTTTGTAATGACAGATGGGCTATGTGTATTGCACCATCATTCGTAATTGCTTAATTTGGTCATTTATATGTGGCTGTTGAAGTGTTGGCATACAGGATTACTAAGTGCTACAAAGACGCATTTGCCTTACTTATGATCGCGGGGAATAGCCTACAGTATCTAGTGAGTATAATTATGGTCAAGTTGAAATACATCTATCGTTAATTTATTTGAAAACAGGACGACTGAACATTATGTTTCCAGATTATATCTTGTTCGACAAGTTCAAATGAATGAGTTCTTATAATGTGATGTCATGATCGAATCTGCATAATTATCAAGATGTGCAGTGCACCTGTAAAGTGTCAAGTATTGCCCAAAATTACATTTTAGACTTCAATTCTATATCAAAATCATTGTACGATATGTCCGAATGATGTGTGAAAGTTTCATTGAAAAAAACACTGATTTCTTGATTTAAAAAGCGAAATTTGCGTCAGCTTTTACGACTAAGTATGACGTCTATGACGTTTATGACCGTTTATAAACGCTCTTAAGTTGAATGATTATCAATGATAGATATCGTCATACTAAAGGGGCCTTTGGAAAAATCTAACCCTATTGTATTATTCTCTTACCATAAGCAAAAAAATACGGTATAAGAAAAATGTGTAAGCTCAAAGTAATGTTTATGGAGTTAGACACTCTACAGGTGCTTACTATTACTAATATAGGTGCATAAATCCTGTCACCTCTAGTTTAATTTGGAAAATACTGCTGAAAATTGCTTGTCTACTAAAAACTCGCCAATATGGTAGTTTAATTTATTTCCTCTTTGGTATCACTAATTATATGGATATAATCAATGATTTTGAGACCACTATAAACTGTCTAGACTGTCCACTGAAGGCTGTCATTTGAACTGTACCATGTATTATGACACGTCAGCTGAGCGAATCTGAGGGTGCACTAACAAACTCGGGTTATGGAAACGCTTTTGTTGAATATGTTGCTGTGTCAGTTGTTACGTTATCCGCCTTTGTTGGTGTAAATCAAATCAAGTTTTATGCGATGGCGGCTGGAAAAACATTGCAAGCTCAATTGTTCAGACAAAATATATACGTCATTGGTGATAACAGAGAAGTTGTATCAGCTCACTGTTATCCTGGCCCTGTATTTCACATACTAAAATATATTTGTATCACGAGATATACATACAAATATCAAACATTCCCTATTTACAATATGTGGCGATCATTTACTGGGTAGTAATTGGGTACGGATTTATCAATTTTGATACGCCCTCTTTACAAAACATATTATATCAAAATGAAGTATACCATATTTAGTTTCATCTCGATTCAACTGGAAGCAAGCAGTCATAGATAAGCATAATCAATAAGTATTGATTTAATTCGTGTTCATAAAGAGAGGTTATGAGTCACGAGGGTTAATAATGCAAACATAAAAATGGTCTAGAAGGTTTCATTGAGTCAATGTCATGGGTGGGTTCAGTTTCGGTCGATAGTAAATAGAATATGATATCACAGACTAATGTATCACCAGGTATTACGACATAGCATGCAGACGTGTATTGAGAGACGTGTAAAGCTCTCCGCGCACAGAGCCGACTAGACCCGATCCGACTGGTTTTCAGTCAGGCTAGAGCCAATTTCGCTCAGTCGAAGCCGATTCAACATGTTGAATCAGCCTCGAATGATCTCCGACTGGCTGTTGACCCGCAAAAAAGTAGCCCTAAATAATACAAAAATGTAAATAGATATCTCCTCTAATGCACTCAAAGTAAAGGTAATTTAAAGTCATTAAATGAAATAAAACATTACAGCACAAAAGTCCATTATTGTTCTTTGGGCAAACCTATTTCAGAGGTATGTTGTATACATAAATAGTTATCACTGTACATAATTATTATTATACAGTACAAATGAGGAGTTAACAAAAATCAAAGTCTCGTGACCCTGCCGGCCCAAATCCACCCACCTACCATTCCCACCACTCAATCAATATCGTCACCGTTCACCGGCGTGCGACAATGTCAATGGCATGTTTACTTAATTACAACAAGCTTATATAATAATTGGGCAATACAGCTGGTATTCCCCACCTATGTATTACACACCTAGCTCTTATCAGGGTTTCCAGTATCCAAGAAAATAGTTCAGACTAAACATGATATTGGCAGCATTATGGCGCCATTAAAAGATCTCGCGTGTCATCTATAATGTTGGAATGTGGTGGTCTTTGGTATACAACAGTTCCATGGTGCTATACAATTTACTTCTATCGTCTATAGGTATTTCCTTATACCACAAAACGAGCGTTATGTCGCGGATATAGTGTCTCTGTTATTAGCTGAAATAGTAAAATTTGGTTGAAAGTATGAGATTAAGGACATTTTGTATTACTTGAATCAAGGTACCTTTTTTTGATCGTCAGAAATCATGTTTAAGTGTGATTTTTCATCGAATACAAATTGTCAGATTACAGCGCTTGAATGGACGCCGATCTTTTAAGTGGCCAGTTTCTCCCCTGTTTAAAAACTGCTTCAGCCGTTTTCCAAATCGTTGGCGCTCATTTTCAGAGGGTTTGCCTTGTCTGAATATGACAAATTATATACCATTTTAACGGTAATAAATTCTACTGTAATGTCATTTGAAAATCAGCAGAATAATTTTCCAAGACTTATTAGTCTTTTTTTGGTGTAAGGTCACTTGTTAACCTGAAAAAACGTTGATATTTTAATAAAACTGTTCCTTTCATCATACTCGTGGTGGATACAACTATTTTCTAGTGAGTATGATCAGATTTAAATAATGCTGACATTAAATCTGCACTGAAGTACAGTCGATACTCGATGATTTCTTCATATTTTCACACAGTATGATTCAATGAAAATTACCCATGAATATATTTGCTTTTCATCAATATTGATTTGCTTTTAAAAACAGCATCATGATCACATTTTTAAAATTACAGCTCTAAATTATGCAATATTAAAATGTATTCTTTTTGGGGTGCATATTTG